>JAZGTJ010006135.1:0-25733 GCA_036877575.1 Botia almorhae | reverse complement strand
GTTTTGATGCCTTCAGTGTGAATCTACAATTTTCATAGTCATGAAAATAAAGAAAACTCTTTGAATGAGAAGGTGTGTCCAAACTTTTGGTCTGTACTGTATAACGACTGCCAACTGTAGACGCAAAGAGGATTTATTTCCATGCTGAGCAGCCCGCCTCTCTGCTCTCATCTTTATGTAATCGCAGACAGGTTAGTAAATTCTGATTAAGAGTTTAGCTAAGCAACTAATTGCTAGCATATGTAGCCAGCACAGAAAAAGTTAGCATTAGCAAAGTTATTTGTGAAAAACTGTGAATAAAAACCTTTTATGTTGTCAGTGAACCTGACAATTTGGCTCAGTTACTAAATGTTTTTACATTCACACTATAGTTATTGTGATGTGTTTGTGTTTCTCTTCCCTAAACAATCCTTCCCTCATCATCGGGATTTATTTACATAACATTTTTTGCTGCTGTTTTATAGTTGTATGTAACATTTTAACCAAGTGTAAAGTCTTTCATAGGTGTCTATTCTTTTCAGTTAAGTCACTTTTATTATTCAAATTAGTTAAGTTAATCTGTATTTTTACAGGAAGCAGAACAGTACATCAATTAGTGCCATTCTCAGGATATGCTGTATGAGTCAGTGGAGTGTATGCTCGAGTGAGGGCTATGTTTCATTATCTTGTCTTGTTCTCCAATTCATTCAGTTGTCAGACAGAGATGCAGCATTCCGAACACCTTGGAGTTAATCTGAAAGCATGAAATGTTTTGTTATTTTTAAAAATTGTGACTACAGTACTAATATATATTCCACTTTTGCTTCAGACAAAAGTAGGAAGCACAATCCCCACTGCCTTGATGATTTTAAACACTGTATTTCAGACATTCAAATCAGGCAACAGAAGAATGTGGTAGGTTGTTGGATGAAAGTGAATCTACTTCTGATGAAACACTTGTCAATGTGGGTGAAGATTTAGTTCAGATCATTGTTGATCATCTTGGATCCTTAATACTAAAATTGAACTGATTTACTTAATATATTTTTATAACAGCAGTGTTTTTGTCCCTTTACTTAATTATTTTAAATAAATATAACTTGTAAATTAAATTAAATTAATAATTACTTAATATATTTATAAATGTTATGTTTTGTAACAAGTACATTTTACATAAGTGCTGTGTACTTATTAAAGCAGTATAATTTACTTAAAAATAACTGTTTTTGTAAGAAAATCCTACAAGTATTTTTTTCAGTGTATGTAATACAAGTAATGAAACAGAACTTGTCACACTTAAAGTCAAGAAGACAGAAAATCACTTTAGAACTACTTTATTTTGTCCCTTTAAACAATTGATTCTATTGTGTTGAATCTACATGAACAAATTGTTATAAACTTCAAAAAAGCTATGTTGAAGTGACCTGATTAAACCATGTGGAACAGATGTTCATGAGTAAATCATGTAAACTCAAGACTTTTTTCAGTGTAACTTTATTTTACCTGCCACACTGTTTACATAATTTATATATAAAAATATATATATAATATTGGATGGGCGTTTCTTAGATTTTTTTTATTTCGATTAATTGATAAGTCTGAGAAATGAGATAATGAAAAGATTTCAATTAAAACTGTTACAAAAATGCATTTTAACGAAACTATGACAGGAAAATAACACTGATAAATATAAATAAGACATTAGATTTTTTTAAAAGGATCCGTGAGGTGAAAATAAAAAAGTGAATCAACACCAAGATTCTATATGACCAACACCAACAACATTCTATACCACGCATTATAAAATTTATCAGATATCCTAGATACAAAATATAAACGTAACAAGATTTGAATCTATCTGCACAAAATGCAAGTAAACAAGTTACGTGCAAATCAGAAAGCGCAGCATGCTTATTCCTATTAAGGACTCCTATAAGCGTGCTTAAAAGCCCTGTTCTGTTAGAAATCGCCATCTTTTGTCTGCGTTAAACTTATTCCTTGCATCTAATTCGGTCACATGCGCGTGAAGTCGACAATTTACTAGCCATTGGCTAATTATAAACATTTCTAGTCGCCTTGTGTTAAATCTTGTCGCATAGAGGGTTGAACAATAACAGCGACTACACACTACTAAATTGCATCATGTGCGATTACTAGCGTCGATGCATGGAGTTAATGTTGATGAGCTACAAATATAACTTTAGAAGTTCCTGGCGCTGGGTTACCTGGCCATACGTCCCTTTTGCAGACATTACATCTCAGAGAGCGCGCGCACACACCGGAAAACAGACCTGCAGCTCAAGCTGTATGCCCAGATTCAGAGTGAGCAGCGAGGCTATAAGAAATTATAATATTTCTGATTTAATATATGTAAAAAGCAAGCCATTCAGGCAGACTGAAAACGCAATTATATTGTTTCAAGCACTTTATCCAAAATTCAAGCACTTGTCAAAACTTGAAACTGCATTTAAAACCAAGCATTTTCAAAAATTCAAGCATCTGCACGAACCCCCCAAATAACCATTTTTTAAAACCTCACTTTGAGGGAAGACTTAAAAATATCTTCTTGCCTTAAAATGATATTTTGTTCTGTAAATATTTTTGCTCAGACTTACAAATTCTGTCAGTTTAGGATGATGGGCACGTATGATCGTAACTTCGTGAATTTTGAGTACAAAAGAATGTGATACATTGTAAATAGTCATAGTTGCAGGGCGTTGTTAAATATGATTTCGCATAATTGCTTTTAAAAGTTAAATCAAATGTAGAAATAAAACAAAGGAGAAATAAAACAAAGGAAAAGGAAACAAACTAATTACAATCAAGTTTTACTGATGTTTCCAGCCGCTCGACAGCAATAAACAATTGTTTCACATTTTATTTACGAAACGCGAGTGTTCATCATGCAAGCAATGTTTTCTTCTTTGTCAGATTAAATTAAAATCTCTCATAAAAATGTTTTTTTTATTTCAAAACGCAAACAGTAACATCTGTCCATCATAGAGGGGACCATACCTTTGGGGCTGTAATGTAAGCCAATAGCAATTTTGTATGCAAGTAAAAACATGCATGCCTGTAGCTAAATTGGTACAAAGGGGAAGGGTTTGATTCCCATGTACTGATGGAACGTGTACTTTAAATGTTGTTTTTTTCTTTTACTTTATTTCTACAAGAATGGTTTGTGTGCTAACTGTGTCTCATTAAAATATTATTGTATAGGTAATGGATGCGTAAGTGTAAATAAATATATTAAGTACAGCCTACTAACATACCCCTTAATGCATTGTTTCAACTAGTCGAGAGATGTATTTTTGTTTAAAGTAACACATATGTAGTAATGGAAATGTTCTATTAGTAATTAGTAAAATGTTCCTTAGATCTCATTCAATTCAAAACATTTTTTGCTAACCTCTCTGGAACTGGTGGAATTAGAGATACATATTCTACAAGTACTTAGTGCTTTTTACAGCCATGTTGACCAACAGTAAAATAAGGACAGATAAATTGAATTATACGAAAATGGTGGTTTGGATGTAAAAATGATAAAAATAATTAGTGGGGTAAACTGTTAATCTCCTAATCAAAACAAATTAGCTCTGTATGCCATTAACATACAGATGTTGCCTACAGATGTTGGGATAAACAAAGAGAGAAAACAGTAAGTCTGGTACAGTGACAATCTTGATGCCTATGTTTCCTAAAGGTGACTAAAACCAACTCAAAGACATGTAACCAACTCATGAAATGTTTGAAAACTCTAAAAATACTAAAATTTTGTTTCTTTACCACCTCATCTGTGAAACATGGTGGTGGGGTTGTTATGGCCTGGGCATGTACGGCTGCCGCAGGCACTGACTCACTGATCCTTATTGATGATGTATCTGCTAATGGCAAAAATCTTAGCTGCTCACATTACAAAAAGGCCTCAAAACACAATGGCCATGGCTATTATTATGATTTTTCTTTTTAGAAATTACATTCTATGCTCTATAGATTTAAAAAAAAATCTAGTCTAATTTTTTTGCAATCATCTGGATGCCTTATCGCAATACCATTTCGAAGAAGCATCTCTGTGTATGGATGCCAGAAAGTGTCATCAGTAGTCACATACGGGTCATGAGGAGTTTCTAATGTTTTGTTCATTAATTTCTGCAATAAATAAGAGTGTGAATGATTAAAAGTGTTAATACATAGGAGATAAATGAACCTATCTTTATCAAGACACAGTCTGTATCTAATGTTTATTTCCATTTTCTTAATTTAACAAAAAATGATCTGAACATACCTCAATAATCTCACTCAATGAAAAAAGGTTAACCTCTGCATCATATGCAGCAGCCTGAAAAATACAATTAAATAAGTAACAGTTCATTAAAAAATTTGTATATATTGTTACCTTGCTCTTATCATACACCTTGTTCTTATCAAATATAATTAAAGCCGAGGACATACTACGTGATATTTAGCCCGATTGTGAATTTAACTTGGTCATGATCACTAACAGTGATCAGTGTTTACAGCTGGCAGATAAAGTTGTGTAGTGTGTGGTGTCAAATGATTCTAGTCTTAGAATTTAAGAGGCAGTTGTCAATCATACTAAGACATTTTTAAACGTTTAATATTTGCGAATGTTGCCTGTGATGATGTCACCACTGCCCAGGAGACAGTATACTCCACACTAATGTGTGATTTATTTCAGTCTGTGCACAAGCCAGTTTTTCTGCTTTTCATTCAAGGAAAATTGACCTGTTAATGTCTTTACATGATTTATATACAAACTGTCTGATCAACTTAGAAGGCCTCATTTGGTAGCACTTTAGAATAGACAACACTTTGGATTTGTGGAACTGTTACCACAGTTAAGGTAACAGTTGTTTATACTCGACACTTTGCCTGGACTATAAAATAGAACTATAGCATAGCTCGTTTGTATCAGTACTCAGATCAATAGTTTTTTTGATTCGACATGATGTCAAGATGTTAAGAGTGTTGTGTATTGGACTGACTCAGTCAGTTTGTGCTTCTCTTTGACTGTCATAGACTAGAATCTGAGTCTATGGAAACAGTCTTTAAATGTGTGTGCAGTCTTAGAATGTTTCAGCTAAGTTTTCCCCATCTTAAGAGTGTGAAAATGAAACCTACTCTTTTTTTCCTAGTGCCATGTCCTTGAGGACCGGGAAGTGGGAAGTGCTCAGATAACATGTCGCTCAGCATTTCCATGAGGCTGCTATGATAATCTTTTAGCTTGTTAATTTTTCTCTTCATGTCCTGCAATACACTGCAATGTGAAAGTTTAGATTTATTAAATTAATTACACATGCTTCACCTGCAGCAAAGCTAACAAACATTGGAAATTAGATAAATTATAGTGCCTGTTTGTTAAACTTTTTTGAAACCTGATAGCCATGCAAAAGAGTGAATATTTACAAATACAAATACTTGTGTAGTCATCCTCATATTCATTTTCTGGGTGATTCAGCATGTCATTAAGCTTATTTAAAAAGATTGTTTTTAATCCCAGCACAAAACTTACATACCCATGTTCTGATAACTTCTCATTTTCATGTCGTAATGCAGCGACTTGCTCAGATACTGCATTCAACACTTCTTTTTTTTCTGCCAGCCATGTATGCTCTCTGAAAAAATACAGTAATAACAGAGTTGAGCAGAGTCTCAAGATTCACACCTCAAAGAAACTATATTTAATTTGGAAACAATCTTAAATTTGTCATACCTTTTTAAAATCCCTTTCAGGGCATTGAGTCTTGCTTGTGAGCATGACAGAACCATTTTAAGTTGATTGCTCAGTCTTTGCAACTGTAGAAAGAAAACTAGTAAAAGCACATACATTTTGGTACAATTACTGGGTGTATTCTGTCCTATTAATGTGACTATTTACCTCTTCCTGTCCAACAGCCAATAGGATTTTAGGATTTGTCAGCAGTACTGCAAAATAGAACTTGAAAAATTTGTAAACTGTATACAAATACTTATAAACTGTGCCATTTAATGACTAACGATTTTTAGCAAAGGAAAATTTAAAAAAACGCCATGTGTGGTGACATGGATTCTTTGTGTATATAAGAAGTTGCATTATTTAAATTAAAGAATTCTGAGACATAACAACAGAGATATTTAAATTAAACTTACATTTTGGCTCCATTTCCTGCCACTGCTCTAGCTCAGCAGTTACTGCATTAAAGCGATACACAGCCTGCTAACAAAAATAACTAATGTCAGAATGATGTTGAAAAACTGCCCATGCATTATAATAATGCATAGCTCTTAAAATGTACACCATATTTTTTTAAACTCAGAACTAAACAAAAGACAAACCTCATTTGACCCATCATCATTTGTGTCAGTGTCTGTCAAAATAATCTCATTTTGAAGCTGAAAGATAAAATAAGTAGTTATATTAAGTTAAATTTAGTTATACTAACTAGATGCTACAGTCGTTCTACACATTGTATAAAAAACAACATACAAATCTTAGTTATCAAAAACAAATCATTTTAATTGTTACAACTGTTAATATGGGTGCAACTGTGATATTGCACCCTCTAAATAGTCAGCCTTATGTGGTCTGTGTTCAGTAGAGGTTGGAAAACTGTATCATTTCACTGTGGGTAGTGGGTGCCATGTTTTAGGACACGCATATCAGGATATTAGTACACAGTGACAATAAACAGAGAAAAACAATAAATATAACTGCAAGCAGCAATAACGGGTTAAGCCCGTAAGAAAATGTGTCCGTGTCCAAACGTCTCAACACGCATTGCTTTGCTGATATCACCTTCCTCTCTATACTACACAGGGTGCTTCTCAATACACTAATTGATGCTTCCTCGTTTCCTTGCTTCTTCGTCCTCCAGCCCATAACCCGGAAACCAATCAAAGTCTGCCATCTTGAAGGACATCTCAATTCTCTAATTGCAAGGAATGAGGAGTAAGGAAGCTTCCTGGGGAGGCATGAGCAAGGAAACATTGTTTTTTGTCTCCGCCTGCGTCCTTACATCCTTCCCTCGCATCCTAATGGGGTGAAGCGAAGATGCGAGAAAAGGAAACAGGGAAGCACAAATAAGAATTGAGAAGCACCTACAGTATACGCCACTGCAGACATGTCCAAAAGTCCCAACATGCATTCTGCTGCTGACATCAAATTCCCATTCTTTATATCAGAGCTTTCCAAACGTCAGAGAGGTAAGGCCCCCCAAAAACATTGCAAAAGCTCCATGACCCCCTCCCCGTTAAAAAAATATATTGATTAATAGTATATATATATATAGATATTTGTATATTACATCTATTTAATAAATCAATATTTGTGCAGAGACAATCTAAGTTTGTGAGAATTTCATGTGAATTATGAGAACTACCATAAAATTTTATATTTTTACATTCTGGTGAAAATTAGATGATTTAAACATTCTTTACAAATATATTTGAATCCATAACACTACATCCTCTTTGCATACTATTTACAATTATATTGCATCAAAGTGTGTAACAGAAGCTACATCGTTTACAAATCTAACTATGTTTTAAAAAAAATAAAACCTTAAAACATCTACCATTAAACTTGGGAACGATGTAAACTTTACTCAAGTTTACTAAAGAACAGCCTAGCCACGGTCTTTGACTTTGAGTAAAATGTTACACTTCAGCTAAACAATTACCAAATTGCTATTGATATAATAATAAAACTAAGACAAATTACCTTACTTAGCAATCCAAATTGTTCCTCACATTCATTTAACAACACTGTTTCTGCAATACCCATGCACGCTGTATCCTCTGAAGACTGAGAAAACTGGATGTTCTGGGCCATTCCTGCCATCTTAGATGATGTGAGGTTTACAGATGTGGTAACGCTATACAAACATTTAAAACAAAACATATTTCCAAACAAATGTCACTTTACGTTGCATTAGCATTTATATTACAGTAGCGTTGTTCTTTTAGATGCACTTTTATATTAGCATTTCTTAAAAGAAATTAACAAACACCGCTATTGCAACCGAAACTCAAATGTATCAAATAGAAATCCCCGTGTAATTATGAATTTTAAAGATTATAATCCGAAAAGTGAATGTACAAGTTCTACAAGTGAATGTTAAGTTCAAGTAAAAGGGTGGTTTAGTTTGCACACTAGCCGTAAAGCTAACTAGCGATTATAAATTACTGATATATTAAGAAAAAAGTTTTGTAAAGCGCTTAAACGTTCGTGTATTTTGTTGCGACATCATATGGTAAACAACATTTACATATGTATGCTGGTACTTACCATATGTAGACTTTATTTTAAACAAAAGCCGCGCCCGCGCCCAACTACTTGGCACAACAAAAATACCGCCAGCAAGAACGTCGTCACGTAAAGTGACGCCATACGCTGTGGGTAGCAACGGTCGCCTTCGAATCACCGTTTCATGAAGCTTCGAAACTTTTATGAAGCTTCGAATCAGTGGTTCGGACCGCGTTTTAAAGGTTGCGCTTACACTGCCAGTCTTAATGCTCTATATCCGATTTTTGTCGCGCCTGTTAACACTTATGCTTCGTATCCGATGTTTGCATTAATCTCCCGGTCAGAAAGGTTCTAATTATTCACTAATATAAGCGCCACGATTGACCCTCGTATTGTGGATGGACTTTTGCTAATTCATCTGCTTAAAAGTAGGCAAAAGTACACCCAACAACAATTAATTACACAATAAAGCGAAAGCAATTTATTAATGCCATCCTAACACAATAACAAAAATCCTTTTAAATCTATAAAAGAACATTTAAAAAAAGGAGTGGACTAGGACAAAATAGTGGCCCACCACATAACAATTTGGGTCATTGATGGTTAGAGCAATTTCAAACATCACTCATCAGTATAAAAATATAACACATAGCATTAAAATTAAGGCTATTTCAATATTTATTTGAAGTAACAATAAACAGATATCAGATGTCATATTTGATAAAAAATTGGGAAACAAAATAGGAGTGTGGCAAATGTGAAAATTAAGACAGCAGTGTAGGAGACCTGCACCACCCCGCAGACCTTAAGGCATACAAAAGTATATACAAATGAGTAAAGGATATTTTGTACTTTTTATACAATTTTACATTTTTTGGTGTTGAAAAAATATATTTTGTATCTGATAACTGTTGCCGCTACCGTTGGGCAGACAATTGTCATGGCTCTGTCATTCATGTAGTGTTTAGTATGTAGTATCTTGTAGGACTGTGATGGTTCTGTGTCTTTTGTCAGAGCATGATGCCTTCTGAAATCTTCTGTCAGATAATGATGTCTGGGTCCTACTGCTTTCTGTAGCAGCGGGCTGGCCCATTTTGCCAAGCAGCCCACCAAAACTCTTGAGAGCCCCTTTATTGAGTTGGTCTGGTCAGACTAATATTACTAACACATCTAACAATAATCAGCTTCAGGGCATCTATACCCATCTATATTCATTGTCTAACTATAGCCGCCTGCATTAAATTTAAGTGTCTGACACTGGCCTTCGGGTAGCCACTTACTTAAATTTCACCATCCTACCTCACCCACTCCTTTAGATATATAGTATGCCCCTCCCGCCATCTACATTCAGTAACTGAGCATTGCCTTACTGTACCCTCACAAAGGGACCCTACAATCTCTCTCAAAACCATTTACCCATGAGCTTACAGCCTCCACCCTTCCAGCATCTGCTGAAGCCACCAAAACCCATAAGAAACAATTGAAAACACACCTGTTCTACAAACATGACTAATCTTGACTTATTTTCTACCACTTTTCCACCACAATCTGCTTAATATTATGATTATGAAAAACCCTGGTTTTCTGTGTTCCTCTCCCTAAAACTCAGGAACTCTGTTCCTGCTTATAGTCATAGCTTTGTAGGCTATTCTTATTGTTGGCTCCTGATGCAAAATGTTGAATGCTCCCTCATTTGTAAGTTAGTGTTAGATGAATAAATGTAAAGGTAAATTCACAGTTCAATTCAATTCAATTTTATTTATATAGCGCTTTTTACAATGTTACATTGCTTTAAAGCAGCTGTACATAAAAAAGAATAGCAGTAAAACACAAAGCAAATGTCTGACATGTTAATGGTATTATTGCAAATAATATGTTTGGGATAAGACTAATACTATAGTAGGCCTATAGTATATTTACGAACAGAGAGCTGACTGAACCAATAAAGCCACAAAATACAAAAAGAATCACTGCAACCCACTGCACATGCACATACACACAGCCTAGGGTTAGTGACAAGCATGACAGACGATGAAGGAAACGCCGCCACCACCACTAGAGTCAGGCCCAAAACTCTGTAGGTTATACTTATAAATCAAATACAAACTAGAAAGAACAGAAACAACAGCATGAACAAATGTATTAAAGGAAATGAACCTAAAAGCAACAAAAACCCAAAAATAACCTTTTAAATAAACAGAAACAATTTAAGTTAAATTAAGAACAAAGTACGAAAAACCCAATGAATGAATGAATTAAAGTAATTAACTAAAGTCAGATACTGAAAAAACAACAACGCTGCCAGACAGAACGCAGAGTCCCCACCATTAGTATACGATTTTGGGCCTTTACAAGATGCCCAAAAACAGAGAGCAGGCGATTACAGGGTTAGCTCATTGTTTTTCGGCCATGCTGTTTGTGAGAAACGGAGCAGGGAACAGTCCACCCATAGCACAAGCCCTCACAGCTGGGGATAGAAATCACTTTAGAATCACTTACAGAACATAAATCAATGCGTATGTTAAAATCCAAAAGGACATTTCGTGGCAACTGCATAATAACTAACCATTTAATCACCGTCTCTGATGTCTGTGTTCAAATCACATGAAGTCAGCAACGTGTTGATAACACAGAAAAAGAATTAAAGCAGGAACTATCCGCAATGGCTATGTTAACTTCTAAAACGATAAAAAAATTCCCTTTTTGTAACCAAAAATCACAACCACTAAAACATTAACCAACCATGTGTTCATACTGTTTCGAACGCTAGCATCCAACTCCGATCACTAGAATACCAGTGCACCGACAACACCTTTAATAAATGGATGCAGGCGTGGCGAGCGACGGGAGTCACGCGTACGGTGTACATTTTAGGACATCCTCAGACCTCAGTCATACAATAAAAAGGTGTCATGCCTCAGAGTAAAAGTGACCTATTCGTCAGAATATGGTAATCCATACCTGAAACGTGACCTCTGCATTTAACCCATCACTAGTGAGGAGTGAACACACACTGCAAGTCGTGAATTTGGGGTTAGGTGCCTTGCTCAAGGGCACTTCAGTTGCAACCCCCCAGTGCTGGAATTGAACCAGCAACCTTCTGATTACTAGCCCAACTTACTAACCAGTAGGCCACAACTGCCCTTAAAAGCATGCATTTCACGAGTAGTGTGCACGTTTAGAAAGTTAGACATATTGCAACTAGGTATGTTAGTTTGTATACTCGTGAAATGCATGTTCTCCTCTGTATATAATTAATAATTCTTTTTGTCTGATGCCTTTTAATTTTAATTACATTGCTTCAAAGCAGCTTTATATAGAGAAACAAAGAATAATAATAAAAACACAGAACAAATTTAGGACATGTTAATGGTATTATTGTAAATAATACGTGTGGGATGTAAAAGACTAATTACATTTAGGCAGACGCTTTTATCCAAAGCGACTTACATTACATTATACTACACATTGAGTATGTGCAATCCCTGGGATCGAACCCATGACCTTGAAATTATTAAAGCCATGCTCTAACCACTGAGCTACAGGAAAGCTGTATACTAGGTTTATAGTATGTTTACGTTGACGGAACCGATAAAACTACAAAATCGTTGAGCAAGATATTTAATAATCCCCTAAAGGATTATTAGATTATCCATCTTGCATAGGGATGGCATATAATAGACAACATCTTATGGGACAGGGGTATAGGGGATTTGCAATAGTACCACAAGCTACACACAACATGCAAAAGTAGAATACATACATGCATAAATATAATATATATAATAAAATATTAGACGTTTACAATTTACAAAGCCAACAGGGTGACAGTGGCAAGGAATCAAAACTCCAATGATGTATAGATGGAGAAAAAAACCTTGGGAGAAGCCAGGCTCAACCAGGAGGGCCAGTTTTTCTCTGGCACGTTAAACCTGCAATTTGTAACTGTTTTAGATACGAACAGAGTTGATTTTGATGAGTTATAGTTAATTATTGATGAAAAACTGATGGTTCCAATTATATTTGATAATATGTCAGGCACTGAGAGATCATGCCAACAAAAGCGGTGAGGCATAATATTACTAATTGCAGCCATAACATCACACTGCTATGACTAAGCAGGGAACAAAATAAAGCTAAAAGTTGTTATGTAAATAACGGTAGGTTTACTAAAGAAGTCTATCAAATTCTGATGATCTGTCTCAGGGTCATTTCATCCAGTTCCCCACCATCCGGTCTCAGAGTTTGGATCCACCTGACTACAGGACCTTGGGAAATGAAAGACAGAGAGATTTAGTGTGCAGCCAGTACATCTGTTCTTGTGGGAAGTGTTCCCGATTCCGATTTACCTAATTAATGCAGTCTAATAATCCCTTAGGGAATTTGAGTAATAAATCCATATTACTATGTGTAGACAAGATTAAAGAGGTGGGTCTTTAGTCTAGATTTAAAATGACAGTGTATCTGCCTCTGGGACAACACTGGAAAGACTATTCCAAAGTTTGGGTGCCAAATATGTGAAGGATCTACCACCAGCACTTGTTTTTAAAATTATGGGTACTAACAGTTGGCCAGAATTTTCAGATCGCAGTGAATGTGAAGGACTATAATAGGAGAGAAGTATAATAAATAAAATTTATACAATGCTTAATAGGCAGCCAGTGTAACTGTCAGAGGCAGATGACGCTTTATCCTTGGTTAATTTAGCCACTGTCAAATCGGCCCAATGGACCGAACCGCGCGACCGACTCGACAGCGCAGGGAAGACGTGTTTGCTAGCGCCACACAATGGGCAGTGCTGCGCTGACAAACACCAAAAGTGGGACGAGACAGCGCGATGTTATAGAGCTCGCGCCGCGCGACAGACTCGATAGCGCAGGTAAGACGTGTTTGCTAGCGCCACCCAATGGGCAACGCGGCGCTGACCAGATTGGCGCCACTCATTTAAATTTTACCCATAAACCTCTGCATTTATTAATGTAAATCATTGAGGTCAAATGGCTAGGCGCGTTGTAGAAACAATATTAACTACCCCTGACATTTTAAATAGAATAGAGGAGGCTTTAGGGGACATAGACAATTCACAAAATGAAAGTCGAAGATACTATGGAAAAAATACTATGGAAAAAAATACTATGGAAATCAATGGCTACCGTCAAATATCTGGTTACCAACATTTTTCAAAATATCTTTTGTGTTCAACAGAAGAAAGAATGTCTGAAAATACGTAATATAATATCAGGCTGTTTAATTATAAAAGACCATGCACTCTAACCAGTTTTAGATTTTAATATTGCTAATAGCCATGCATTACTCTTTAAACGTATGTGTAGAATACAGTGTTAGCCATATTAAAATCATAGGTGTGGTTCATATGGAATGCATGAATGTGGTCAAAACTTTATTGCATTGTAAATTGCTTTGGACAAATCTGACAAATTAATAATGATGTAATGTTCTCTTTAGAATTTATCACTGGTTCAGACTTCAACTGAAGCACCATTACTAGCCCAGACAACTGCTGTCTGTCCAACACATACTCAGCAGCCACCATCATCAGCACAGAGACCAGAAACACCTTTGGTCCAGTCAGTGGGTGTAGTCACATACCAATTCCAAGAAACAACATCTCCTGTACTGTTTCACGCAACAACTAGTACACCTTTGGAAGCTGAACCAATTTCTACAACTCTGCCACACAACAGTTCCACTCTACAGCCACAACCTCATCATAGGAACAAAGCACACCCCAGTGCTCTCATAATACTACAGAATCACCATTGGTCCCACTAACATCTACCTCTCCACTTCGGATCCAGGTAAATGCGTGTTAAGTTTGTAACAGTTATTTTTGTAATAATACTTCTAATAATGTTATGTAACAATTATGTCTTGAAAGGTAATTAAAAATCTTGATATTTTCATAATCAAGTTCTGAAATTACATACATTCTATAGGACAGTGATAGCCGTGTGATGTATAACTGGGTGAATGCTGGAACTCCAGATGTAAGTATTGTATATTTTAATTTTACACAAATGAAAATCAGGTTCCCTTGTATGCCCTTGTATAAATACACTGCCCTGCCAAAAAATGTCGCTGTTTGGATTTTAATAGGCAAATAAATATAATACTACAGTGTTTATTATGTTTCTAGCATGTTATATGCTTGCCAACAGTTCCTTAAACCCTAAAAGATAGTATGTGGCTTTTCATTTTTTCAAACAACCATGTCAGAAGACATATCATGGCCATATTTCAGGATGACAATGCCAAGATTAATCAGAATTTTATAAAAGGGTGTGAAAGTTGTGAAAGTGTGGTTCAGAGAGCACGAGGAATCATTTTTACACATGAACTGGCACCTCAGAGTCCTGACCGTGACCTCAGTGAAAGTCTTTGGGATATGCTGTGGGAGACTTTACAGAGTGCTCACCTCTTGCATTGTCAATACAAGATCTTGACTTATTGATGGAGATAACATCACAACATTTATTTCCCTGAATAGATGCATCAATTTTTGGTCAAGATCCTGAGATGCCCAGAGTTTACAGCCTGGTCATTAAACACATCATCTTAGGTAAAAGCCAACATATCTTCAACAAGTCAATATAAAGCTGTAATGTGGTCATCAAACCTAAAACAATTTTATAACCGTGCCATTAAACGTAAATAAACACCTTTATTTTGTTTGTTATTTGTTTTTACCCCAGGCCTGCCAGCATGATTATACAGTTTAAGGCAGGAATTAATTCATATGGATCCATTTGGCAGACAGTGGAAGACAACTGGATGGCATTCAAGCCTCTGTTCACTAACACACAGAAGCCACTATCACTGAAGTGAGTTCAAAGACCTTCTTGATGTGAACTGGAGTGATGAAGGCAGTAACCACAGACAGATTGAGGACGACACTGTCTTTGCTTGGGAATGTTTACTCAACAGCATTCAGGGTAAGTTGTAAATAATTTATGTTTTTTCATTTATAATGTTGGTTCATAAGCTTGGTTATTTCACTTGGGCTTGGCTTAATAGACAGGGTTTAGATTAAACCAGGATTAGGCCTAAAAGTTCCATTAGGACATTGAAGTAGATTTTATGAATGTGCCTTAGAAAAAAATTACTGTTGTGCATGTGGAGACAAAACAATGGCACTTACATATTTTAAAAGATGCAAGCGCAAATTGCTTTCAGTTAAGATTACTTAAACATTTAGTCCAGGAAACCAGGGATTGATGTTTGATAATGTGCTTAACAGAAAAAGAGACGTGTCTGACGTTTGAGGATCTTCTGACATTCATGACTGATGCTGATGCTGTCCCCCCTCTTGGCTTTCTCCAAAAAGTTTAAATTGACTTTTATACTCAAGAAGAATGATGCCGGAGACTGCCTTATGCATCAACTTGCTCAATGGTGCTTTTCCTTCCAAGAGGGGTACTTGATGAATCAGAGTTAAAAAACCTGCTGATAGATGCAATAAAGGGCTCAGTTGGGTTTGGAAAAATTTAGATCTGGTATAATATTTTTTATCTCTTAATCATGTCTTGATCAAAGTAATACTTAATCCCAAAATGAAAATTATCTTTATACAACAAGGATCGTTGGGGGTGAGTAAATCATGGCATCATTTTCATTTTGGGGTTAACTATTCCTTACAAATATAGACATGCAGGGGCGCCACTCGCAATTTTGGGCCCTATGACAAAATATGAAGTTGGGCCCCCCTAGTAGTGTTATTACTAATAAAGCATATCTCTGGGGGCCCCTAAAGGGCGTGGGCCCTTAGAATTGTCCTAACTTTCCCCCCCTTAGCGGCGCCCCTGTAGACATGTTTGTCCAAAGGCTATAGTTCACCTCTATCACCTCTAAAATTTACATTACTCATAGTTTTAACAAAATTCACATTATTCATAGTTTTAACTTTCAAATGTAGTTTTAGTGACCTGTTTGTTCTGGTGAACAAACGACTACATTTTGCTGAAAGTACATTTCAGTAGTTTATTGTTAAACAGTTTACAGAGGACATACTGAGAACACAACTGTATTTGTCTATAAAATACTTGGATTACATTTACTGTTATATGGATCAGTTTTACTCTGGAAAAGTTCAAAATGTATCTAATGAATTTTGAAAATTACAGTATAAAATTGAAGATTTTGAAGTTAGATGACCTGTCTATAGCACTTATTCACTGTTGCCTCTTATTGTAACTGAAGTTGCTTCCTTGTCCTCATTTGTAAGTCGCTTTGGATAAAAGCGTCAGCTAAATGACTAAATGTAAATGTAAATGTAAGATTGTAACTGAATTCTTGTGTTGTGTGTGTAAATTCTCATTATGTGTAGCGTGATGATAGACAGTTAAATACAAATAAGTAGTGCTGTATTCCATAGTTTCCATCATCTGATAAGGGATCTAGCAATGTTTGAAGGTTATCAGTATCTGCAACACTAACTCTAAAAGTGCTTTCTGAAACTGTGATGGCCTGTGTGTCAGATGCATTAAGGACAAGGTTTGGCTTAATAATCATTCCCGAATTCCACAATGCCAGTGGACACATGGCACCCTCTGTTTTTAGACTGTGATAATTCCATTGTCTGACAAACTCCATTGTCCAGTGTCTCACAGGACTGCTGAATTCTCCCAAGAAAGACGTAGTGCAGGGACCATAAGTGCATTTCATTATCTGGGTGTAGAATGTCCACATACTTCATGTACTGAAACAGCTGCCTATAAAAGTTAGATACAACCCTGTTTTACATCCCCCCAGAGACGTTCACTCCTTTGGTTATGAATGCTTCTTCCCACAATAAAACTTCTTCGATCTCCGCCTCTTCTTTTATCATGTACTGTGCAACATATACATTTTCCATACCTCTGTCTCCTCGTACACTTAAAGGCAAACCAAATTGAGAGACACCATCTTAAAAAAATAAAAGTACTGTGTTGGCACGATTGTTTATGGCACAACTCAAATAAATGACCGTTCTACTGAATCCATCAATGCAGCCGTGAAGAACAAATCTCCATGCAAACAGTTTGTGGTTAGAGTCGATGTGTCAGGACTCCGATCTGATCGATCGGGTTTGTATTGTTTTTTGTCGGAGCACACAGTGTTTTGACAGCTCGCCATGTGCTCCGGTGTCCGCGTCACCCCTCCCTCTTGTTATCGCTTCTAGCTGTGTCCTGTCATTGTTATCACACTCACCTGTTCCGCGTTGATTAATTCCCCTTTATAGTTTTCCCCGCTGTGTGCAGTCTTTGTCAGATCGTCGTGCTTCCAGCCATTTCCTGACCCATTTCGTTGACTGCTGCTTGCTACAGCTTTTAGCTTTAGCTTAGCTTAGCGTAGCTTAGCGTTAATTAGTTTGTACTTCCTTGTGTTTCTGTTAGTTTTCTTAGCTCTGTTTAGTCTCGCCAGCTCCTCCGTCTGTCAATTCTCTGATTAGTCTATTCGCTCAGTCTAGTTAGTCCGTGTTTGTCCTGTCTTGTGTTCAAGCTCCAGCTGCCTGTTGTCTTGTGCTCTGTTTTTCCCCAGCTTCCCGGATTCCCTTCCTGTTGTCCTCCGTCCTGGGGTCTGCCGCTGCTTGGTCTGCCTGCTCTCCCGTCTCCCTCCGGCCTGGTGGTCTTCGCTCGTGGCTGAACTTGAAAGTACTCACTTGCCCTCCTCACCGGCTTCCCGCTCCCCGCCAACCAACATCACCTCTGCTCGCTCCACGGCAGCCCAATCCATCCAGGGAGTCGCAACCTCTTACCTGTCTCCATCCGCGGGGGTCCCAGCTCCAGTCTCCAGTTCGGCAGCTATGTCCGGACCAACAACCCACCTCTCTACGACGGGGATCCGAACTCCTGCCGGGCCTTCCTGTCCCAGTGCGCGATGATTTTCAAGCTCCAGGCAGGCTTATTCCTGGAAGACCAAACTAAGATCGCCTACATCCTCACCCTCCTCCCTGGGAAGGCAAGGGAGTGGGGAACGGAGGTTTGGCAGGCTGGAGCGGCCTGCTGTGACAGTCTGGTTGAGTTTCAGCGGGCGATGACCGAACTCTTGGATAGGTCAGTTTGGGGGGACGAGGCGGCCTCCCGGCTGGTTCGGCTGTCGCAGCTCTGTTACTGACTATCTTGTGGAGTTCGAGACCCTGGCGGTGTCCTGCGGCTGGAACGACCAGGCCCTGCGCTCTCAGTTCTTTGGGGGTCTGGAGGAGACCATCCAGGACCTCATCGCCGTCCAAGAGCCGCCACAGTCACTGAGGGAAGCAATCCAACAGGCCTTTCGAGTGGAATCCCGAATCCAGCGCAGATCACAACTTCACGCGGCGCGTCTCTTGGGCAGTCCGGAGGCCCCTTCGACAATAGAGGGCACCACCGACACCTCTGAACCCATGCAGCTTGGACAGATGAAGTTATCAGCCAAGGAGCCTTGCCGGAGAGCTGAGCTTGGGCTGTGCCTCTACTGCGGAGGAGCCGGGCACCTCGTCAAGACCTGCCCAGTAAAAGGCAGGGTCCACCGATGATGCGGAGAGCATTGGTGGGCCTGGCGGTGTCGGTCTCTCCGTCCTCATCTTTATGTTTGTTTGAGTGTTCTGTTTCCTTCCAGGGAGCGTCCTCCCCTGCTATGGCGTTGGTGGACTCCGGGGCGGAGGGCAATTTCATGGATTGCAGATTCGCCACCGGCCTGGGTATACGCTTCATCTCTCTCACCAAACCACTCTCAGTCATGTCCCTGGCCAACCGGCCTATGGTCACCATCACCCACACCACACCTACACCGTCCATGAGTTTAACTGTCTCGGGCAATCATTGTGAGGAAATCGTCTTCTTTATTACTCCCTCTCACGAGGCCCCTATTGTCCTGGGCATGCCGTGGCTCGCCCAGCCGCATCCTTACATTGATTGGTCGAGATGATCCCTTTTAGCTTGGAGCTCATCCTGTCTCATGTCTTGTCTCTCCCTCTGTTTCTGTCTCTGTTTCTTCTTGTACCCAGGTGGAGGCAGCAGATCTTTCCGGGGTTCCGGTGGATTACCACGATTTGGGGGTGGTCTTCAGCAAGTCCTGGGCTACGTCACTCCCGGCTCATCGTCACTACGATTGTGCCATAGATCTCCTTCCAGGCACTTCTCGGCCTAAGGGACATTTTTACTGCCTGTCTGGTCCAGAGAGAGAGGCTATGGACAAGTACATTGCGGAATCCCTCAAGGCTGGACTCATCCGTCCCTCCTCATCTCCAGCGGGTGCAGAATTTTTTTTGTGAAGAAGAAGGATGGCTCACTGCCACCCTGCATCGATTATTGAGGGCTCAACGACATCACTGTTAAGAACCGGTATCCCCTACCATTAATGTCAACAGCCTTCAAATTGTTGCAGGGGGCCAGAGTCTTTACCAAATTAGACCTGCGCAATGCTTACCATCTAATTCGCATCCGGGAGGACAATGAGTGGAAGACAGCCTTCAACATTCCCCAGGGTCACTTTGAATATCGAGTCTTGCCGTTCGGCCTTACGAATGCCCCGGCTGTCTTCCAGGGCCTGATAAACGACGCGTTGGCTGACATGATAAATAAGTTAGTTATTGTTTACCTTAATGACATTCTCATTTTTTCTCTGTCTCTCCAGGTCCATGTTCAGCACATTCGAAAGGTCCTCAAACGACTGCTCACTAACCAACTCTACGTCAAGGCGGAGAAGTGCGCTTTCCACGCCGAGTCTGTTCCATTCTTGGGTTACATTGTCTCGGCTCAGGGTATCCGTCCTGATCCTGTCAAGATACAGGCTGTGGTTGATTGGCCCATCCCAGACTCCCGCAAGGCGCTGCAGCGGTTCCTAGGTTTCGCCAATTTTTACAGGCGATTCATTAGGAATTTTGGCTCAGTCGCTGCTCCGCTGACTGCTCTTACCTCCTCCAAAGTACCCTTTAAGTGGAATTCATGGGCTCAGGAGGCCTTTGGTGAGTTAAGATCCCGGTTCACCTCTGCCCCGATCCTGTGTTTTCCAGATCCTGAACATAAGTTCATCGTGGAGGTGGATGCCTCTGAAGTTGGAGTTGAAGCAGTGCTGTCCCAGAGGTCAGAGTCGGACGGCAAGGTCCATCCATGTGCCTTCTTGTCTAGGAAGCTGAGCCCCACTGAACGAAGCTATGATATCGGCAACCGAGAGCTGCTGGCGGTTAAGGTAGCTCTGGAGGAGTGGCGCCACTGGTTGGAGGGAGCAGCGCAACCCTTCTTGGTCTGGACGGACCACAAGAGTCTTGAGTACATCCGTTCGGCCAAGAGGCTAAGCTCAAGGCAGGCCCGATGGACACTCTTCTTTGAACGGTTCAACTTCTCTCTCTCCTACTGCCCCGGGTCCAAGAACGTTAAACCAGATGCACTCTCTCGAGTGTTCGAGTCCTCCAGGGAGAGTTAGTCGGTCGAGGCAATTCTTCCAAAGGAAATTGTGGTAGGGGCTCTCTCTTGTGGGATTGAACGTCGAGTAAGGCAGGCCAGTAGGGGAGTCGAAGTTCCGGAGAGTCTCCGGAGGGTCGTCTTTTCGTGTCAGCTGCGCTCCGTCCTGATGTCCTCCAGTGGGCTCACTCGTCCAGATTGTCTTGCCATACGTGGATTCGGAGATTGTTGGCTGCCATCCCCCAATGATTCTGGTGGCCGTCCTTGAGGCCCGACGTCAGACAGTTCATGTTGGCCTGTCCAGTCTGCGTCCAGAATAAGACATTCAGTGCTCCGCCTGTTAGTCTGCTGCGACCCCTTTCTGTCCCGTCCTGTCCTTGGTCTCATCTCGCCATTGATTTCGTCACTGGCCTTCCTGAATCCGCAGGTAACACAGTCATCCTGACTGTGGTGGACCGCTTCTCCAAGGCGGTCCATTTTATCCCAGTTCCCAAGTTGCCTTCTGCCCGAGAGACTGCACAGCTATTGGTCGACCATGTTTTCCGGTTGCATGGCCTTCCGGTTGACATCGTGTCTGACAGGGGACCGCAGTTTATCTCTCGTTTTTGGCAGGAATTCTGCCGACAGATCGGGGCCACATCGAGTCTGTCGTCCGGCTTTCATCCCCAGACCAACGGGCAGTGTGAACGGGCCAACAAGGACCTCGAGAGAGCACTCCGCTGTCTGATGTCTCAGCGTCCGAATTCCTGGTGCCAACAGCTGTCGTGGGTTGAGTATGCCCATAACTCCCTGCCAGTCTCTGCTTCAGGTATGTCACCCTTCGAGTGTTCTATCTCCCTTGTTTCCCGCTCAGGAACCTGAGGTTGCTGTGCCGTCGGCCGCAGCCTTCGTCCACCGGTGTCGCCGCACCTGGAGGAGGGCCCGGGAACTCCTGGCCCGGACGTCCTGACGCACTAAGGCGACTGCCGACCGTCATCGGACTCCTCAACCAAGATACATTTGCGGTCTCCGTTTACCCCCTTGCCTTGGTCGGATCCATCCGGTTTTCCATGTCTCCCGGATCAAACCAGTGCGGGTGTCCCCACTCAATCCACAACCCTCTGCCCCTCCTGCTGCCCCGCCCCCACCCTTGCTCTTGGATGGCGAGCCTGTGTGCACTGTTTGGCGGATACTTGATGCCCGTCGCCGAGGCAGAGGGTTCCAATATCTTGTGGACTGGGAGGGCTATGACCCGGAGAAATGAAGCTGGGTGCCGTCCTGTGACATCTTGGACCACTCCCTGATTGAGGACGATCGCCTCGAGGCAATCCTGGGGGGNGGTTACTGTCAGGACTCCGGTCTGATCAATCGGGTTTATATTGTTTTTTGTTGGAGCACACAGTGTTTTGACAGCTCGCCATGTGCTCCGGTGTCCGCGTCCCTCCCTCTTGTTATCGCTTCCAGCTGTGTCCTGTCATTGTTATCACACTCACCTGTTCTGCGTTGATTAATTCCCCTTTATAGTTTTCCCTGCTGTGTGCAGTCTTCGTCAGATCGTCGTGCTTCCAGCCGTTTCCTGACCCATATCGTTGTCTGCTGCTTGCTACAGCTTTTAGTTTTAGTTTTAGTTTTAGTTTTAGCTTTAGCTTAGCTTAGCTTAGCATTAGTTAGTTTGTACTTCCTTGTGTTTCTGTTAGTTTTTGTTGAACTCTCGTCCTTGAGTTCTCTGCGTGTCGAATAAAAAGAGTAGGAGAGGATATATGCTTGCCAAATAAAGTATGAAAAAAAGCAGTTGAATAATTCTTTTACAGACGTCTGGGTCACAGCTGTCCCTCACGTTACACAAAGATATGCGAGTCTAACGTTGGGGCAGTCCGCAACTGCTCGCCTTTCCCTCGACCCAATTATTTATACACATCAGTAAACAATCATTGCATCTCAGGCGGGGCTTGGGGGAACTCCTCTGGTTGTTATCTGTTCTGCTTTTTGCCCCGTCACTGCTGTTCCCCTTTTCCTAGGAGCCTCATGATATGTGCTGGAACATTCTATGCTATAAGGTCACGTACACCCTCTTTGTTCCTGAAAACAACTTTAACTTTAGCACATCATTAGAATCATTTCCACCTGCCAGACTCATTTCCACATAGCCATACTTCTACATCTTCTGTTCAGCCGTACCAACTTCTGTAAAATGTTTTTGCTTAGAAGACACATGAATTTAAACAGTTGTTAGTTTATTAAGACACAGATATAAAAATATAACCCATCATTCCCAAAATTTTCTTAGCTCTGTTTAGTCGCGGCAGCTCCTCCATCCATCAGTTCTCTGATTCCTGTTTGTAGAGCTGGTGCTCAGTCTAGTTAGTCCGTGTTTGTCCTGTCTTGTGTTCAAGCTCCAGCTGCCTGTTGTCTTGTGCTCTGTGTTTCCCCAGCTTCCCGGATTCCCTTCCTGTTGTCCTCCGTCCTGGAGTCTGCCGCTGCTTGGTCTGCCTGCTCTCCCGTCTCCCTCCGGCCTGGTGGTCTCCACTCGAGGCTGAACCTGCCTGCTCGCCCGCGCTGCCTCGCCCTCTTCACCGGCTTCTCACTCCCGCCAACCAACATCACCTCTGCTCACTCCACCACGGCCCAATCAATCCAGGGAGTCGCAACCTCTTACCTGTCTCCATCCGCGGGGGTCCCAGCTCCAGTCTCCGGTGTCTCCAGCGGCAGGCGTTCCAGTCGTGCCCACGGGTGGGGTGCTCAGCTATCCTTCTGCTGGCTGTCTCCTGTTCGGCTCCGCTTGGTGTTCCTGAGAGCAGTTGTCTTCAGCGTTCCGGCGGGCGAGATTCTCCTGTGTTTTCCCCTGCATCATTGACTAATTTCTGTTAATAAATTGGTGTTACTCACATCTGGGTCCTCTGTGCTTTCTGCCCCTGACACGATGTGCCTTGAGGAGAAAGAAATAGAGGTTTAATTTGACAATTGAAGAAACTGAAGCATAGGTACAGTGTAGAAATAGCTTAATAATAGTAATAATAGCTGGTTACCACTTTTTACAGTGAATAAAAAAACATGTTTTATAATCAAGCTCAGTATTAGCGGTCTAAAACTTTGAGACTTTTATTCACATGATGTTGACATAAAATTGTGCAATTTAAGATACTACTTACATAACTGTAAACAACATCAGTTTTCAGGCAACTTTTATAATTAACAACCAATAAATGTTTGGTTGTTAATAAAAAAGTTGCTTGAAAAAGGATGTTGTTTATCAATGAAATTAAGACAAATACTGGGACACACCACAATACGAACACTTTAAAAATACGTATTTTCTTGATATTGATTTGTCAAAATATATTTGTCAGTGTTACAATATTGCATTGTACACTTTACATACCATAAATGATTTGATCCTCTCACGTTGTACACTCTTCTTTTAACAGGTCGTCTTCTGCGAATCAAAGTTCCTGCTGGGTCCATAAGACAGATTCTCTCTCTAACCCGATGCCTTTGAACTCTAAACCCTCTTCCTCTAATGCTTCCCTGAAATTAAACAAAGAAAATAAAAATACAAAAATAAAATACATTTTTAAAATATAATTTATAAAAATGTTATTGAAAACAGATTATGGTTTCACTTTTCTTAAGACAAGAACAAATTTGTTTAACCTTTAAACGGATACTTCACCCAAAGAAAATCCCAACCCTGTATGAATTTCTTTTTGGGGGACCTTTCAGTTAAAGAATACCTCCTCATTTTGTTGGGAGATTCTCGTGTTAAAGAAGGGCCTCATTAAGTCTTCAAATCAAGACCATTATGTTAGCTTTGCCAAAAGGGTCTTTTGTTTATGATGCCTAATTCTGTCATCCCTGTACTTAAGCGACGCACAACACTACTGTTCACTTCTAACAATATTAAAGATAATAAACAAAAGAAATGTATAAATTTCATACTGATTTCTTCCGTAGGGAAAACTCCTAAACTTCGGCAGAGCACCAATGTTAGGAAGGAATGAGGGGACTCTTTAGTGTTTAGTGTAGCTACATTTGAGTGTATGTTTGGTTTCGCTGCGCTGTTTAAATTGGTCAGCACCGCGCTGCCCAACACTAGCAAACACGTGTTACCTGCGCTATCGAGTCAGTCGCGCGGCTCGGTCTATTGGGCCGTGAGCGTTTTAATACCGCGCTGTTTCGTCCCACATTTGGGTTGTTTGGCTTCCCATAACTCTCATTGGTAGTCACTCGCAATATTCGCTGCTCATTTGCATAAAGGTAACTTTTTTCAGTCCGTCGCTCGCCACACCTACATTCTGTCGCATATGGTCATTATGTCGCAATGTCGTTCTTATCGCCGGAAGTCGCCAGCTCTCTATTGAAAATGAATGGGAGGATGTCGCTTTGTCGCTGGTGGTGTGAACGGGGCTTAACATGGAAAGATGTTTTATTGCATGTCACATGCTGCGTCAGAAATCGCATACTGCTTAAGTAGGTACTGTTTTGTTCATGTTCCTTAATAAAATAACTCTCAGTGCAGTCTTAGGATGTCTGTCTTTTTATTTCTTTACTTCTCCATGCGTACTCTTTTTCTCGTTTCTTTTATTCTTTTGTATTTAACCATAACACTGAACGCACTGCCCTCTAGTGGCTTCCTAGAGTAACAGGCACAATCAATTGATATCATCACATCCCCCTTTCTTTAAACAAACATAAACAAGTAACGTAGTATTATTTTATAAAACATCTTGACTTGCGCTTAGAACAACATTTTAACTCAATGTCTATATTTAAACTGTTCTACAGTCAATACGAATTAACTACAAACATTAACATTTACTCTTTCAGCAGTTTCTTACAGATTTAATCTATCAGGCTTTTTAATGTGTCTTGTAGATCTTCTAAGTGTAAATGTCTGATTGTCTGATTGTATTTGTGTTTCAATGTTTAAATTGGTGTTACAGTCATTTGTTGTGGACAATGCAGTTGACTCAGATCTTGCATTGCATTGAATCAGGTCTTCTCTTTCTTTTTCAGTCCTTAACAGATCACGTCTGTTCCGTCTGAAGATTTGTCCGTCATTCGTTTTCACAGTATAAGATCTTGGAGCTACTTCTTGCATGACTGTGGCTTTCTTGCTCCAGTTCTCATCATCTTTGATTCGGACAACATCATTC
>JAZGTJ010006134.1:0-24370 GCA_036877575.1 Botia almorhae | reverse complement strand
GCTCAGTTGTTCGTCGATCGTCACTCCGAGGCTTTTGACCGTCTTGGATGGAGAGATGGTTGATCCGTCAATCTGAAGTGAGAAGTTGTGAGAAAGGGATGGGCTGAGTGGAACCACGAGCATTTCCGTTTTGCCAATGTTGAGTTGGAGGTGATGGTCCTTCATCCAACACGATATGTCCGTCAGGCAGGCTGAGATGCGAGTCGGTACCGTGGGATCATCAGGGTGGAAGGAGAGGTAGAGTTGGGTGTCATCCGCATAGCAGTGATAGGAAAAGCCATGTTTCTGAATGATGTTATCTTTTATATGCCATGTCCATGTAAGCTGGAAAGCATATCTTGATTAATGATTTTGTGGTTTTATCGGTTCAGTCAACCCTTTATTCATACACCTACTATAAATCTAGTATGCCTAATTAGTCTTTTACATCTCGCACATATTATTTGCAATAATACCATTAACATGTATGACTTTATTTTTATTCTTTTTGTATATGTACAGCTGCTTTGAAGTACAATGTGACATTTTAAAAAGTGCTATATACAGTAAATAAAAATTGAAAAATTGATAAGCGAAGAAGAAAACCTATAGCTTTTGGATGGGAGCCTTGGGTGGCTTCTCTAGTAGCCAGTGCCCTGCGGACATAAATGCACCGCAATGGTGCACTTGACTGGAGGCACCCCTGAGTCCCCCTTTGCTGCCCCGCCATTTAGGATGATAAGCATGTATGAACCCACAAATCTTGTATGGGCAGTAAAGGGTGCTTTCTACCATTTTGTGAGTTCATCATGGACATGAGAAGAAACAAATGGTGCTGGGTGAGGACCAAGAAGCATGCTTTTCATCTCTGCATCTGCCTCGGAGCTGGCACCCCTGAGTCATTCACGTCTAATGGTATAAACCCACCCTCCGATCTTGAGATTGATAATTCATCATGAGTCCCAGATGTTAGGGTTAGGGAGGCTGCCATAAGACGACCTGCCTATCTCAACTGGAAATTCAACCAGCCCGGACAAACGTGCTTCACAATGGACGTTCTGTGGAGATACACCCAGCAAAAATTCAATTGCAATTCCCAAAAAATCAATTGCTTGCTAATGCATCCTTGTGTAAAAAAACGCAAATGCAATGTTCTGACATGTTTTTACAATGAGAGCACGAGCCCTTTACGAGCACCACATCAGCATGAGAATAGCCCAAACATCTGAGACAGAGATTGTGGACGTCAGAGAGAGAGGTAACAACCGCACTCACAGGCACACTCATGAAATGGCATAATAAACCTGCCATGGTGTATTTGCGCTGCACATGGATCCACACGTGTCTGAATCATTGTTATAGTGATTAAGCAGAGTGGTTCAGTCCCCAGGTCGAACCCCTAGTGTCACTACATCGACACAATGTTGAGTGAGTGACAGGAAGTAAACTAATGGATACAATAGGGGTCTTTGCCCCTTTGGGGCTTGACTCCTAAAAACTTTCTGCTTGGACCCCAAATAATAGAAATAAGAAGAAAAAAATCCTTACAAAACAATAGGGTTAAAGCACTTTGTGCTTGGACCCCTTACTAACATTCACACACATATAAACACATTCACGCACACTCTCACACATGCAGCATGTTCACAAATAATTTTAGACAAACTGGCCCAGCTGGAGTATTTTCATCTGTAGTGACACAGCGTCATTGCGTCTTTCATTTTCTTTCATTTCGTAAGGAAAGAGCTGAGACATCTCAGAGCGAGAAAGAAAAGAGCAAATAAGAAGAGATGGAGACACATCTGTGTTGAATGGCAAGTAATTGCTGATTGATTTGTAGTGCAGTTACTGCTCTGCAGCAATGCATCTGCCTGCATGCTCACGCGTCTCACTCACTGATTAGCTGTTATTCAGTCTGTTTATCTCTGTAAATGATGGGGTGAATATCAGGTTAAGTGTCTGAAGAGGCGCTGAGCTAAGCGGCCCTCTCATACAGGATTATAATAGAGAATTAGACCCTGGGACAGATGTTAGTCAAGTTGAACGCCACAGTGTTGCATTAACTCCGCATTTGTTCAGCCATTTTCTGTCAGACAGCATCGTTTTCCAGGGTTTACCTTGACTTTAGTATGATGTTGAACGAAGATACACGTATGAACATATTGACCATTTGAACATTGTAGAGTGAATTTACTTGAATTTACTGAGAACACAAGTCTCATTCACAAACCACCCATGGTCAAACTTGAACATGATTACATACATGCACAGTATTGGGTTTATTCACCACTAGAGGTCATATTAAAAACACAAAGGTGTAGCTTGATGACGCTGTGAAATAGCACGTGAAATGATGGGCAATCCTCTTTATCTCCACTGCCATTGTAAATGAGGTAATAAAATAAAGTGTTATAACCATTATGTTTGACCACATGATTTTATTTTATTATACTGAATGTCCCTTTATTTGTCAAATTAAATGGCAGGCTAACGCAGCACAGTTTTACCTGTTTAAAACAATCTACTACTAAAAGTACATTTGAGCAAATAATTGTGGTCAGTGACGACTGTGCAAAACAACAACAAAGTGGTGTGCTAGACGCTACAACTACTGCTTCAGCATTTTCCATGTGTTTCTATGGCAGTAAAAGTGGAAACCAAGGAGAAATGGAGGATGACATTAACAGGTAACAAAGAGAGGAGGAATGTAACACTAGCTAAAATTACAAATTTCTATTTAAACAGTGTTGGAAAAGTTAAGATAATGTAAATAAACAAAATTTAAAATACTGTGCTAGTGGTTTTTGAAGTTGGGACTCATAAAGGTGATGTTTAAGTGTGTAAGTGACTTTGTGCCTGTATTTTGTGTTTGTTTCTGATTCACTGAATGCTTAAAGAGTTAATTTAAAAGTCAGAGAGCTCAAGAGTGGCGAGAGACAGCACTAGTGTGCTCAATTTATTCTATGTGAATTCCCCTAAATTCTTGCAGGGTGTTAATTGTTAACAGTGTTGAATCTACAATGTTGATTTTATTGTAATGACAGAGATGATGACAATTAGGAAAGATGTTTTCTAGGCTTTATTACAGCTGACAGAGATCTCCCAGAGACATCATGTATCAGGGTGTACCAGCCGAGTTTCTCACACATTATAAACAGTCAAAGCAAACAGTTCACCTTCCACTTCACAGTAATATTTAGGAACTGTTTGTTGAAATATTTAGTTTATTAAATCATCCATAAAATCCCATTTATTTGGCAACAGCTGTAAAATGCAGTGATGTTTTTGTGTATTGCTGTGTGGTTGCTTACAAAGTCAAAGAAAGCGTCTATGAGATTGTGAGTTGATCCCTCGTCACTGTAAGTTCATGAGATGCTTTACTGTCTGCTATGAGTAACCATAGAGTTTGTTCACTCAGTGAATGTAATTAAAATCTCCAACTTGATTTTATAAACACCACATATAAAAATGTGACTTTTCAGAAAAAAACACAACCTCTGTGAAATATTCCATCTAAGTGACTTACTGCGTTTTTATGCTCTGAAAATCTGAAATGCATCAAATTGAAATTCCTTTAAGCTGTCATTTCTCCTAATGGAGGAGTGAGAGCACAAACACATGATTATACTCCTGTAATGTGGAACTTTGTTGTATAAAGTCAGTTTTATTAAGGAATTTTACACACTGTGGTAACAGCCCGAGGCAAGAGTGGCACATACCACCCGATGAGTTGATTGTCTTCTGCCAGCAGGGGGTCGCGTGTCTCCACATGCCTGAAATTGAAACTATTATACCTCCATTTTGTTCTTCATGTTTGTTAACAGGACAAGCAGGACTCATTTTGCATCCATCTGTTCCCAGTCTGTCTCTTTGTCATTTTCTCGCTTTAGTATTGTGGATGTGATGATTTCTTGTGCTGAAGAACAGAATAAAACACAACGAGATTTAAGATCGACATTTTGACCTGTTCTTTAGTGACTAAGAAATAGAAATAGTTTACGAGTACTTAAATGTCACACAGACACACACACACACACACACACACACTGTGAACTGAGGATTTTAACAGAGGGAAACTGTTCAGAAGGTCATATTCACTGGAATTATATTATTCAAATCTAAATTGCATAAAAAGTTTCATCATTATTTGACAGTTTCCTGCCCAGACAGGTGTGCCTAACACATCAAATTCAGAAAGGGTTTATTTGAAACAAGCCTGTTTCAGACATTTTCATCTGGACTTATTGCATGACCTCTGAGTTAAGACGAGTTATGACTTCTACTGTGACTGAGTTATTTTGTCATGCTGGAATCTGATCATGTCTTTAAGATCTTTGCAAACTACAATTCAGCACACAATACAAACCAACAATAAAGACTGTCATAGTTATGCAACGTTTCTTGTCCAAAAGTGTGTGTGGGGGTTTACTTAACCATATATTGGAGACAAATTTGAACCCAAAATTCAGCAAAACCTGACAAATCTGAGCAATGCAGAATGCAAAAAGTTTCCTGTTAGGGTTAGAGTGTGGGTTAGGGTTAGGTTATTGTGTTTATAACTAGCTGTGTATAAAAAATAGAAGTCTATGAAATGTTCCTATTTAGATACTAATAGACAACTAGACACACTACTAATGGGCAAATGTAATTTTACAAATAGATCATAATATCGATGAACCTTTGTATTTATACATTTAGATACTCCAAAGATTGCCATGAAAGTTCCTAAGACCTGATTGGTTGTGAAAAATTGGTGACCCCATTGCAAGGATTAGGACATAGATTTATGCATTTATTGTTGAACCAACCTAATCTCACGCAAATTTGTAATTTTTTTTATGATAAATTTGTCTTGGTTCATAATATATAATAACCAAGCCCCACCCATAAACCTGTCAGTGAGGTGTATACTTTGATGTAAGTTTACAAAGACAAACTTTTGAAATGACATGCTCTGAATGTGCATAAGAAAGTTTGTGGGATCCATTTTGATTTTAACTTCAGTTTTAACATAGTTCCTGTACAGATTTCACTGTTAGATAAAGTGTGGTTCTGTGTGATTGTCTTTGTGAATATTAGAACACAGTATTAATCCTAAAGGAGTTTTAGAGAGAAGAGGGAGGGAGAAAAACAGATATTTAGAGGTTCACAGGCTGAAATGAACATTTGTAAAACTAAATTTGCAATTCTGCCCATATAACTTTGATACTTGGAAGAGCGTTTCAGTGGAAATCGCACTCCAGGTGTGGCAGGCAAACTAATGTATTGATTCTTCCATAAACACAAGCTTGAGTTAACTGCTTTGATTTTGATAGACCACGGCTCTGACTGTCTGGTCATGTACTACATCTTTTACAGAATCATATTTTGCAGCTAACAGGATGTGCAGTGATCAACAGAACTGTTTCAGTCAGGAAATACAGCAGAATATGATACATTTAAAGTCAATGCCTGAAATTAAGATCAGCTTCCAAATCACAGCTGGGTTTGAGGTAAAACTGTCACAGTTTCCTGGAAAATGACAAGTCTGAGTGACAGGCTATTTAGATGATGAGATTTGATTTCATATGCTGTGTGTCTGAGCCTCACTCAGCACACACGTGTTTGTTTCTTTCAGGGACTCATGTACATGTTTCAGAGTACATGTTTCATACACCAAAAGTTAGGAAACGGCCTAGAAAAGTGGAGTTTTGGACAAAATTGGCATGAATCCTTTTTAATTTGTTATAATTTTGCACTGATGGGGACAACACAACATAATTACATAATCAGTTTATACATAGAAAAACTTTCATTTTCCACAATTAGCAGCTATTACAGCTCTGCATAATCTGGCCATCCGAGCTGTCAGTTTATTCAAACATTGATTTGATATATTACTCCAAGTACATTCTTATTGCTGGCCTTCAATGATAATGTCAATTTACTTTAATGTATTGGCACCAAAAAATAATAGTGATGTCGAACAAAAACACACTTTGCCAGGGGTGTTTCCAAATTTTTGGAGGGCAGTGTATATATGCGTGTAACTCATGTTGTATTTATGCTATTGTATCAATAGCATATTGCTATTGTCTTAAATGTGAGTGTGGGGGGAAACAAACTGGATCTAAAGATTCAACTGGAGGGTCCCTTCATACACGGCCCTTTATAAAGCTGGCACAAAAAACTGTTGGAATGGCACATTTTAGTGTGACAGCCATTTATTCCCAGAAGAGCTGCAACCACCTGATAGAACCAGAAGCAACAATCCACATCTCAGGGGATGTAAATCTACGCCTGAGAGGTGGAGCCTAAAGCACCATCTGTTAATGCACTGGAGTGATTCTATAAGGGTTTAAAGATCAGATGACTCCTGAGAAGAGTTTTTGTAGTATCATACTGAGTATACTAACATGACCATTGTGTTCTTGTTTTGCTATCTACTGAGTCACTATCGAGCTACAGTTGCAATTCATTCAGCTACTGTAATATTCTGCAATTTGGGAAAAAATAATATAAAGGGATGTTTCTAGGGAGTAGAATGATATGGTTAGCCCAGAGTTTATTTTACAATATCTGTTGATCTGTTGATTGAAAGTCCAGTTCTGATAATGTTGCTATTTATCTATAATGAGATTCAGGTGATTGCAGGAAATTAGATGCATTTGTTTGCATTTAACCAGCAGCCGTGCAATAAACTCTTATGGCTCATCAAACTTGCTCTGAATCTGCTGAAACAAACATAGTGATCAACAAACAAGGTATTTCAATGGTTGATTCTTTAACTATTAGCCCCAAATCATAAATATTTTAACAAAGACTTGCAAAGAAGCAGATACTCATTAATTGTTTGCAAGCCTAAATTTAGAAACTCTACAGTTCATCTTTACAGAAGTGATGGACTAAGTCAGAAAAGTAATATTTACAAAGTAAAACATCTGCAAATTAAAAAATGTTTCCTTTTTTATAACTATTTATCTGAAACTATAGAAACTGATTCTATTCATTTACAGACTTCATCAGTGTACAAACAAAAAGTTTATTCAATCAGAATGTATTCCTCAAGATTAACAAGCAAATGTCTGCACTCCAGTTGTTACATTCTTCACACATGTGAAAGATTACCAGAAAGATTTATATTACATTCAGGAGGAGAGGCAGAACAATCATTGTTTCTCCTCTTGAATGTTGAGAGTTTATGAAGAATTGTTCCAGTAGGACTCATCTTCCTGTAGATGTTCCCTGAGAGGTCAGACGCGTTCTCTCAGCAAAACACTTCCATTTCTTCATCCACAGAAACATAATAATTACTGTGTTAAATTTGGAACGTGCACAAAAGGATGTTCTCTCCAATCTATCAGAATATCAATCTACCTATCAGTTATTACGCAAGAGCCATAATTGAGTGTAATTAAAAACTGCACTAAGTGCTGTAATTAATGTCAGTTGTCAAGCACTAAAAGCTTCTGGGGGGCGTAATGGCTCTCTGCGTCTGTGGGTATGAAGACCCTAAACGCTGGGAGACGCTTGAAAGCAATTAGAGGGCGGCTGCACAGACGGGCGAGTGGACGCAATCATCAAACACTTCAAATCTCCAGATGATTTGATGAAATTGATTATGGATCATTATGGTCAGTGATGCTCAGTGCACAAGTCATTTACAGTAATTCAAACATTTTACAATGAACAACCAATATGCGAACATTTTGATTTTGTTTAGTTCATTTTTAATAAATTAATATGTTACACTATATTCTTTCAGTGTGTCTTTTTATAAATACTAAACCAGAGTCAAATCGCATCCATGCTTGCTTCAGTTCAAATGTGAATAAATCACAATAATTTTAACAAACACAATGTAGTGTGGTATATAGATCATGTAATAAATAGATTGAATTATCAATTAAATTAGCTTGTATTAACAACATCAAATGTAGAACCCTTTTGTTCTAGGTATGCTTGCACACTGTTGCAAGTAGGTTTCTTCAAGCATCTTGGAGATCTCTGTGTGGAGACTGTTGCCAGACTCCTTGTGCATCAAAAATCTCACTGGATTAATGCAATTAATGTCAAAAGGAATGTTTGGAAATGTAAAAACTGTTTCCACCTGTCACACTACAGTAAAAGATATTCAAGAGATCGTACTGACATGCAATCGCAAATTATTATTAATGCATATTTGCCGTACTGTCCGGGGAAAGGGGCTCCGAGCTCGGAATTTGGCCTAAACCCAGAGTACTCCCCCTGTTCTTGACTGAGGTAGCTAGCCAAGAGTGAGGCGATGGGTTGGTGGAGGGATGATGCAAGACTGTCATGTGACAGGGACGGCTATATATACGCACCCCTGTGCTGTGATTGGTTGGATTACATGACCGTGCTCCTCCCGAACTTAGTTAATAAAACTTCATTCACGAGTTCGTACTAACACGAGTTCGTCTGGGCCCTGGCAGCATCCGACCGGAGCTATAATGGAGATGCTCATGGCATCGGCGGGTAGGTCCACGCCTACAATCGGAGGGGTGACGCCCACAGCATTCGGAGAGCACGATGATTGGTGGGATTACATGACCGTGCCCCTTCGAACTTAGTTAATAAAACTTGACATTATTTTGGGGGGTGAAAATATGAATATGCTCTCACTGTCTCTCTCTCTGTCTCTCTCTCTCAGGCAGTTTGGCTGGAAAGAAAATCATGATGAATGTTCTGTTCATGTGTTCTGATGAATCCAGAATTCTGTGGTGCTATGTACAGACTATGTAAATAGCTATGTACAGACATTTCTCGTATGGTATTATTGCAATTTTTATCATAATAAATTAAACGTTTATGTGGTCTTGACAGGTCTCAAGTCCAAAACAACATGATCAAGCAACCATCCAAGGTTCAGATAACACTGGGTGTAGTTTAGTACTAATCATTAGTCATGTTGTACAACACACTAGTTACACATGGATAATGGTTTGATCTTTCTAAAAAGAGCTGCTGGGATTTGACTGATCTGCACTAAAATGCCTTTCAACAGAATGAATGTACTGTAAATAATGCATTTATGATGTCATTGACCATTTTAGCAACTATTAATGATGTAAAAGGTCATTCCAGACAGTTCTGAAACAAATTAATTGATTATAGATGATTTATAGGTTTAAAGAAACAAAGAGATTGTTTTTATTGTAAACGATCACATAACACATTCCACAACCACAACGTTTCTAAATGTGCGGGCATTTGCTTTCTCAGACAGATGTGGATTGTTATTCCCACCAGAATACACCTGAATACACTTACTAAAAAACCTACTTACTGGACCTCTGATTCACAGGTCAAACCATTAATCACTGTGGAATATGCATCAAAATGACTTTCTTCAGCGTTTCATGTGTTGGAAATTACACAAACAAAACCCAGAAGTTTAGTGCGCTACATATGTAGGGAGAATTTGGCAAAATGGCATAAATGGCAAACACAAACACCTTATTAAAGTTTTTCAAAATTGTTTCAAAGCAGCTTTACATTAAATAATAAGTATTTTGTTTTCTGTGTTTTTATTTTTATGTATATAATATATACTAATATATATTATGTATATTAGTAAAACTAATTAGGGATACTAAGATTATAATCGGTTCATGAATATAATGTTGACTGAACTGATAACTACAACACATTTGGACCATTTGAATAAATGGATGTGCATTAGAAATACATAGAGAAGAATTATACCTCATATCTCAATGGTCTATGAGAGTGTAATGTATTCAGACTGCCTACTAAAACAGTATGCACTTCTGAGATCATGCCACATTCAGTCAATTAACATAATAGATGACAGGTATCATATTAAGCAAGATATGCCATTCCAGCATACATGGAGATGGCGCTTAGACAGAAGATTACATTTTATAGAACAGGAGTATAAAGGATTTGCAATAATAATAACATAAAATATCTAAGCATTGCATAATAAAAGAGAATGGGAGAAATAAAAGAAATAATGAAATAGTTGAGTCTTTAAGCCTGTTGTTAGATCATTATATTAAAAGCAAAATTAACAATTTACAAAACCCTAAGCCAAGGTAAATGTCTGCAGTCTCCCAGTAAGGGCGACAGTGGCAACGAACCAAAACCAAAATGTATAGATGGAGAAAAACATTAAAAGAAACCAGGCTCAACTGCGCAGGCTAGTTCTCCTCTGGCACGTTAAAGATGGGTCTGATTTTGTGACAAATTACAGGTACTGAGGAATGTTATAAACAGAGAGGGTGACAGAAGCATAATGTTGTGAAAAGTTCCACTTTTTTGGGTGATCCAGGTTAAGACTGTAATCTTCTTAAATTGGCATACGAATGATAATCTAGTTGACCTGAAAGTGGGACTAGTGTCGAGCTGGGTCGGTTTGTTTCAGGGTTCATCTCATCTTGTCTCCCCACCATCTGGTCTGGATAAAGTCGGATTCATGCTGACTACAGGACCTTGAGGAAATTAAAGACAGGCAGACTTAGTTTGAAACCATTACATTTGTCCTTGTGTGTGTACATTTGATGTGTTAAACTGACATAGTGTATCTGATTAGTCAAATAATCTGCTACCAGCGAGCCAAGATACACAGGATGTGGGTTCATGGGTGAGATTTTCCAGCTTTCCTGCCCTACATATGAGGAGCTGTTGCAGAGCAGGTCTCATGGGTGCGATAACCTGTGGTCGGGTAGACTAGCGATTCCTGACCGGTCATGGTTGCAAAGCTGTTGTGTGCCTTCTGATTTTAGCTGAGGTGGAGAGATCTTAGAAGAGGTTTTCTCTAGAGCACATGCATGCTGGGATGCCTCCTGTTAATGAGACGCTTGCGGGTGATCTCTCAGTGGGCGGGGCATTATCCCTGCAGGCTCGGACTCATCACTTCAGGTCTCATCATGGCTAAATGGCAAAGCATATATGCGACACAGATTAGGCTGGCGCTGCACTGCATCCAATGGCTGTTTTACAGGAATACCAAGCTATTCTGTCTTCTGCATGCATGTGCATTGGGCATGCAATTACAGATAGCCAACCATTGTAAGAAGATGATGAGCTTTCAAAAAAAATACCATTTTGTCACTATAATGCAAAATAAAGTTTTCAAAGAGTTGTCTAACTCAATCTATGGCGAACAGTGCCATTTAGTGATCCTCGCTAGAAGGGTAGTATTAGACATGACATTATACATGACCTGCTCAAGGACTTGGATCAGGGGGAGGGGCTTTCCTCTGACACAGTGGCTGGTGTTGCCCACAAACCTATACATCTGTACAAATAATGGTCGAGAAGTTTAGAGCAGCATACCCCTATGCCTGACTCACCTATGTCTGAGGACTGGCGGTGGGTCCAGAAGCAGGGTATCGCCACCCACACTTTACCCCCCATGGGAAAGAATGCAGGAGTGGTGCAATGATGGGAAAGGAGGCAAGATGCTAGGGACAGGCGGGCTTGTATGGGAGTGAGGAAGTAGCCCCGTATCACTTACTCCTTATTTTGCTTTCATGTAGTGTTGCATAAACACTTAAACAGGCTCTGAATATTGGACCAGTAAAGATTATGACTGCCAATTTAAAATCTCCACCTATTCTCGGTTCAGTGATGGCTTATTAGCCTATTGTTACAATCTCATGAGCAACAAAGGTGGTGTGCTGCCGCCCCTGAATACTGGGGTTATGTACAAGCTCTATAGAGAATAGCTGTGCTACGGAGCCATAACTCATTACTGGTGAGCTCCCTCGGCTAGCTGTTTGATGGGCTGAGCTTCAGTCTCACTCCCAGTAAGAGCTGTGACGCTCCCTATTAGAGCTTTATTTTGGCAGGCCTGTGGCATTAGCCAGTTATATGCCATCACTAGAATGAGAGACCTGTGTTCGAGCCCCACCTTAAACACTTTAGTACAGGCTCTCCCAGGTCCACGTAGATAAGGGACTCCCCTCGAACATTGCTTTTGGTGTGTGTTTTATTATCATCTTTGCTGTATTATTGGAGTTTTCTGGATCCTCACAAGATCACAGGAGGAACCATCTCTCTTATTCCTTTACTCCCCTTGAGGAAGCATTTGCTTGTCAGTATGTTGTTCAACCCTTCTTATTGTAATTTTGGAGTTTAGAGTGGCTGTAGTCGAAAGTTAATGGCTTTCCCATAGGGGGCATGTCCTAACGATTGAGGCCAGTACAACACGAGCCATCTTCTCCTCTGAAGCTCTTCTGGCCAGAGAAGTGCCTAGAAGGTGGATTTTCCAGTGATGTAATGGCCAGCCTGCCATTGCTGAACACAAGACCTGGGTTGAAATCCTCTCTCAAACACTCTCCTTGGGTACTTGGTGGGGGTTTCTGTACTCTTGGCAATTTATACAGGGTTTCTTTATATGGCTGCAACCAGCTCCTTTGCCTTAGTCTCCTCCAAAGCTCCATGAGGGACAGTAGTTTTGAGTGGTTATAGAGCATTTAACATTTTGCTCTAAGAACCAACAAGCCTAGTCTACAAAACATATGATTTATATACACACATATATATAATATACATATATTCAATGTATTATATATAACAAATGACAGAGGCTGTGGTTTTCTTTAACAGTATGACACCCTTCTCATTCTTGACACATGAGTGTTTCTTTAACCCAAGCAATGTTCATTCCTGGACAATGTAGTCAAAGTGTTTTAAAAGAGTATGTCTGCACCAATCACCCTGAGCTGTGACAGACTCTTGAACCCGCAGTGCACTCAGTCAAGCAGTTAGAGAAAACATGAGCTCATGGGTCCCACTGCTTCCTCTCACACAAAAAAGAGGGAGGAGAAGAGAGAGTAAAGATTTGAATCATTCACATTTCTGCTGTCATTATGTGGGCAGCACGTCTGTTTTTCTTGAATGAATTGCTGCTGATTTTTCTCTCTGTGCTCTGAGTTTTTTTTATGATGTTATGACTCACCAAAACTGTTTGTGTTTAACATGTGTTTATACAATCCACATGATCTACCACACCAGAGAATCATCACCTGAGCTGATCATCATGTACATGACTAGATTTTCAGTCAGGTGCACCGTAAAACACAAACTGTTTGTTTTCTATATTACATCACTGTATGATCTAAATGTGTGTGTGTGTGTTTGAATATGTGGTTTATTTTCCACACATCTGTATAATGACATGTCTGTCTGTGCAATTATCTGTCTGAACAAACAGAACGCGAGACAGTTGATGGAGTACCACTCCTGTGACACACAGGAGACACACAGACAGAACTGTCTTTTTTCTGCTCCACAAGCTTCTGCAAGAAAGTGAAAAAGTCTGTTGTTTTCTGACGGTGGCAGACAGACATGTCTGTCTCTCATTCTGTCTCTCTCTCTGTGAGCGAGAGAGTGAACTTTTTTTATTTTATTTGTCTTTTTGACGTCTCTGTTATTTGACTTCAAACAAACACTGACAATCATTTAGCTTAAATTGCAGCTGAGGGAAATGCTGAACTGCAGTTGTTAAAACAGCTTCTGTCTGTAAATGACCTCCTTGCTGTGTGCTGTGGATTAAAAGTCTTGCTGCTGATGACCATTGTTTATTTCCAGCTCTAGCTCTAATGAATGTACACAGTGTCTTAGAGCTTCCAATGCACTTATAATGCCCTATACATTTAAGTTTTTTTATATTCTCTTAATGGTTTTAAATACATTTCCCTACTGGTTGTACATTTGTATATCAGTGTAAGACAAATGAAAAACTTAAAATTCTGACAAACATGTTCTAAAAGGAAGGAAACACCAATATAAGATCATTTCCTTGTTAGTTTTATTGACTTGTTAGTTTAGCTACATCAAGCTATTAATGTCAAGTCTTCTGGGCATTACACTGGCTGACAGTGTTGCTGCCTATGTAAACCAAGGGTTCAGAGTTCAACATGGTTTAATTAGGTTTAATTGTTTTTTAATTAGGTTTAATATATACATATGTGTGTGTATAAATATAGATATATATATACTCATAGTTTTGAAGTTTTTCAATAGTGTCATTCCTGCTATAGTCTGTTGTCTTCTGTGGGATGTAGAAAGAGGCATTTAAACTGATCCCTTCAATCAACGGTTAGTAAGTGAACAGAACAGTTGAAAAGTGTTCACCTCTGTACAAGCTGAACCATGTGACAAAGAAACTACAGAATTAATGTGAGAGAGTGGTCGAATAAGGAACTGATAAAAAAACATTAGAAATCTTTAAAGACTTTCAATCTTTCATTGAAAAAGGATGTTTTGCCTTATATGGAGCATACAGGCAATTTGAAAAGAACAGTGGTTACCTTTTTGAGGTGGATAAAGGTGAGCTCACTGTCGGTACTCTGTGTTGATTATAAGATGCTGACAAATGCATTGACCAAGTACACAGACAAGATTAAAGACACAAACATCTGTCAGTTCTAAAAGAAAACTAGTAACTGTAGTTTATAAAGCTGACAAGGGAATGAGTATGAAATTTAACTCTTGTAACATCTAAAAATTAAGATTTTTTTTTACAGCTGCTGAAGGTCAGAGAATTTGACAAGCTCTAAATTTATCAGCTGTCAAAAAAATTAACAGATAAAAGAGAAAGTCACAAAAAGTTATGAAGAGAGCAAGAGAGATAGAGAGGGTGAGAGAATGAGTAAAAGAGAGTGGGAGACGATGAGAGACAGAGCACCTCTCTCTCTCTCTCTTTATATCTGTCTGTCTAGTTAGTTAGCTGAACTACTCTAACAGTCTGTGATTTTAGGTTGCGCTCATTACAACATGCATAACTCTTGATTTTAGTTTATATGTGAGAGAACAAAAACAGAATTAAAGAGGTTAACATATCAGGGTTGCTGTTGGCTCTTTAATTCAAAGTATAAACACTGAAAGGACTGAAACAAATCCATAACATCACTTCTTGCATGATAAAATTACACGCCTATTCATTTATCTGCAAAAAACAACCAGAAATCTGTTAGTGTGACGTGTGTTCTGCATTATAGCAGGAAAATCATCTGCTTTCAATTTTAATAATCTGTGTGTGTAACGTGTGTAAATACAAACAGACTAAAATATTAATCGTGTTAAACTCATAAATGAATCACTCTGACCAACAGAACCAACATGAAACATAACTTTGAGTTGTGAAAGAGTTGTCTGGTGTTTTAACCAGATTTTAAGAAACCGCCAATGACACATTTACTGCACATGTTTTCGAAGGGACTGAGAAACAGAAGAGGGTTTTGTTTAATGTGATCTCTGGGGAATCTCAGCATCTATTGAATGTTTTTTTTTTCAAACTGAATGACTGTATTTGTGATGGTGTCTGATCATAGAATATTCTGCAATTTTTTTATCCTTTTTTGTTTGGTTGACAGCTACATGCTTCCACTCGCAAAAAGGGCTTGATGTTTTATTCCAGACCTCTGACAGAACATTCACAACCAATACAGCATGTTCTGACACATGTTAACTCAGAAATGGCCAAACTAGATTCTGGTGTGACGCTCAGATGTAAATGTTTACTTTTACATTTAGTCATTTAGCTGACGCTTTTATCTAAAGCAACTAACAAATGAGGACAAGGAATCAATTTCAACAACTATAAGAGCAACAATAAATAAGTGCTATAGACAGGTCTCAGGTATTCCAGCACAGTATAAGGCAAATATATATATATATTTATTTATTTTTAAAATAAAAGAAGTAGAGGTAGTGGCAGTGTGTTAGTTGACTAGTTAAGGAAGTGAAGATGAAATAGTTTTTAGTCGTTTCTTGAAAACAGCTAATGACTCCATGATAAGTTATGAAGTCCATTCCACCAACCGGGTAGAGTGAAAGTAAGAGTCCGGGAAAGTGATTTCTTCCCTCTTTGGGATGGAACCACAAGGTGACGTTCATTAGCTAAATGCAAGTTTCTGGTGGGCACATAAGTGCGAAGAAGTGAGAGCAGGTAAGGAGGTGCAGATCCAGTGGTCACCTTGAATGCGAACATCAGAGCCTTGAATCTGATGCGAGCAGCTACTGGCAGCCAGTGCAAGTGGATGAACAGCGGAGTGACGTGTGCTCTTTTAGGCTCATTAAAGACCACTCTAGCTGATGCGTTCTGAATCAGCTGCAGGTGCTTAATAGTACAAGCCGGAAGCCCTGCGAGGAGAGCATTGCAGTAGTCCAATCTGGAGAGAAATGTTGCATCTCTCTAACAGACAATAAGAAGTTTCAGGTCTTTCATCCAAAAACAGTCAAATGCAATCTGTGCGTTTTTCTGCCCCACTGTATAGTAGAATTACTAGAAACCATTAACTTTGTTTTAAGTCAGCTATTCTATTGGATGGTTGTGTCAGGTTTACATTGATTTTGATTTGTTGCATGTATTTTCTTGTTCAGTGTTTATTAGTGTTTAAAGTTTTGTGTGTCATGTTTTCTGCAGCATCACCAGAGTTACTAGAGTACAGAAGTAGATAAAGTTCCTGAAAGTTAATTAAAGTTGATTCATTTTACCAACGTTTTTTGTTTGTTTTAAATAATGAATCACATTCATGCATTTATATTGACCTGTGAACAAAATAAATATCTTACTATTCATAATATCATTATGATTTAATTAATATGAGTATTATAACACTGTGGTTCTGTGAATGAGTGTCATCTGAAGACGCGCATGTGACCGCACAGCCTATTAACTGTCTGTTAATGTGTCTCATGATAATAAACAACTGAACTCAGTGTCCATCTTACATCCTCTATGTTTCTAAATCACTGTAAATCACATTACAGGTTTATGTATTTTTACGCTGTGTGATATGTACAGTATTGTCATAGCAACTACCTTCATTCATTGAGATGATGTGTCTTTGGTTTACGTATAGGTCTAATCTGCTAACTATGGCACATCCTGTGGGCGTCCATTTCTGATCATAAACCTGTTGGGTAAAAAATTAACAGTTTATGAATCAACGGTTTATGAATATAAAGTTGACTGAACTAACGATAACTACAACGCATTTGTGGGGTGTACAGTCTTTTGTGCATGTGCATCAGCTCAAATGACCCAGTATAACTGCTTTGTTATAGCACGATTTGAGCTTAAGAAACAATTTATGGTACAGTTGATGTCAGTTTTAATAGTTGATCAAAAATAAATTGTTTTATACTGTGACCTCAGCCTGCAGTTATAGAGATATCGGTTGTCCCCCTTTCAAGGAGACAGGACTTGGTCTCGGATGAGTAAAATAGCTGCCTAAAGGCACTGCTGAGTGGGAAACTTTCCTTAAATAGGACTTTGAAAGACGCGACCAGTAATTTCTACACTCAAATTTTAATTCTGTTCAAAATATTACATTTGGATTACTTTAATAGATGCATGTGTTTTTGAAGCTTCAAAATGTTGGACCCTGATCAATGGCATTACAAAGCTAGGACAAACCTAAGATATTATTTAACATGACTGTGATTGTGTTTGGCTGAAGAAAGTCATATACACCTTGGGCGGCATGAGTGTAAGAAAAATTATGAGAATTATGTGCTGAGGTGTTTAATTCACAGTTAAAGAGCATACTGATGTATATATTGAATACACAGTATGTCGCTCTAAATAGAGCATCTCTGCAATGTAATGCAAAGTCCACCAAATAAAATCCAATCATGGAATTAAAAAAAATGTTTTGAAAGAATCTGCTATCATATGGCATGTCTCACAAAGGAATGTCAATTGCTGAGAACATTAAAATTATGTATTTTGATTAATATTCCCTTCTGTTGAGACAAACTTTTTGTCATGAGATTAAAGGAGAAATACAAAATACAGATGGAACAACATAAAACACTGACTTACTCTTCATGGATGCTCTATAAAGCCTGCTTCATTGGCCAAGAATCTGGGTGTCATTTTTGATAACAATTTGTCCTTTGAAAACCACATTTTCAATATTGCATTTTTTCATCTTAAAAATAAATCAAAACTATGACACATGCTCTCGAAGCAAGACACTGAAAAATTACTTCAAGCATTCATGACATCAAGACTTGATTATTGCAATGCCCTACTTGGTGGCTGCCCTGCAAGATTAATCAGATGATTCAGAACTTCCTTGACTAATTTACTAACACACAGCCACTTCTACTTCTACTTTATAAAAAATAAAAAAAAATAAAAAAATATAAAAAGCCCTTCTTGTACTGTGTTGAAATACCTGAGACCTGTCTATAGCACTTATTTACTGTTGCCTCTTATTGTAATTGAAGTTACGTCCTTGTCCTCATTTGTAAGTCACTTTGGATAAAAGCGTTAGCTAAATGACTAAATGTAAATGTAAGTATGACCATATAAGCCCCGTTTTGTCAACACTACACTGGCATTTGCTGATTACCTACAAGGCCCTAAATGGTTAGTTCCTTAATACCTAAGCGAGCTCCTCTCCTTTTACAGTCCTTCGCGTTCACTGCAATCTGAAAATTCTGGCCAACTGTTAGTACCCAGAATTTCAAAAACATATGCTGGTGGTAAATCCTTCTCATATTTGGCACCCAAACTTTGGAATAGTGTTCCCAGTGTTGTCCTGGTGGGAAGGATACATTATGTCAGTTTAAACACGGATTAAAGACCCACCTCTTTAATCTAGCCTACACATAATCCTACGGATTTATTACTCAAATCCCTTAAGGGATTATTAGGATGCATTAATTAGGTAAACCGGAACCAGGGACACTTCCCACAAGAACAGATGTCTTTTTTTTCATTCCGCAAGTCCTGTAGTCAGGATCCAAGCTCTGAGACCAGATGGTGGGGGACTGGAGTGAATGACCCCTGAGACCCTGAGATCATCAGGATTTGATAGACTTCCATAATAATCGTACCGTTATATACATGCCTACTTCTGGCTTAGTTTCTATATTTTGTTCCCTGCTTAGTCACAGCAGTGTGATGTTATGGCTGCAATTACACAAGATAGTACAATGACTATTGGGACAGACTATGGGCATAGTAAGTCCCAGAGCAGCACTGAACACAGTTCTGTAAGGAAAAAAAATAAATCTGGTGACAGTAACAAAAGTAAACAATGTAAAAATAAGTGTGAAAATTAAACATAAGTGTAAACATAGGTGTAGCCATAATTTTAGGCAACAAGATGTGCAGAAAGACTTAGTGCAAAAAAGAAGCTGTAGAGGGTGGATAATGCCCAGTTGTGTGTATATATAAGTTTGTGTGTGTGTGATCCTTCAGTCCAGTTATTGACTATTGAGGAGCCTGATGGCATGGGGGAAAAAACTATTGCACAGTCTGGTTGTGAGGGTCTGAATGCTACGGTACGTTCTGCCAGACAGTAGGAGGATAAAGTGTGTATGGGAGATGTGTGTGGGGTCATCCACAATGCTGGTGGCTTTGCGGATGCAGCATGAGGTGTAAATGTCCATGATGGAGGGAAGAGAAATGCAGATGGTCTTCTCAGCTGTCCTCACTACCCGCTGAAGGGTCTTGCGGTCCGAGACGGTGCAATTTCCAAATTTCCTGCACTTTCTTGGTTATGGAACTGGTGTTAATCAACCAGGTGAGGTTCTCCGCCAGGTGAACGTCAAGAAACTTGGTGTTCTTCACGATCTCCACAGAGGAGTCATCGATGTTCAGCGGAGAGTGGTCATGGTGTGCTCTTCTGAAGTCAACAACCATCTGTTTAGTTTTGTCCACGTTCAGAGACAGGTTGTTGGCTCTGCACCAGTCTATTAGCCACTGCACCTCCTCTCTGTATGCTGACTCATTGTTTTTGCTGATGAGACCCACCACAGTTGTGTCATCTGCGAACTTGATGATGTGATTCGAGCTGTGCATTGCTATACAGTCGTGAGTTTTGGTTCCTTGCCACTGTTGCCCTGTTGCCCCATCTTGCTTGCTGGGAGATTATATTTATATTTGACAATATGTGAAGCATAATGTTACTAATTGCAGCCATAACATCACACTACTGAAACTAAGCAGGGAACAAAATATAGAAACGAACAAGGTTGAAAGGAGGCTTGTTTATAACAGTAGGTTTACTAAGGAAGTCTATCAAATCCTGATGACCTGTCTCAGGGGTCATTCCATTCAGTCCCCCACCATCTGGTCTCAGAGTTTGGATCCAGCTGACTACAGGACCTTGGGGAAATGAAAGACAGACAGATTTAGTGTGCAGCCAGTTCATCGGTTCCTGTGGGAAGTGTCCCCGGTTCTGGTTTACCTAATTTATGCAGCCTAATAATTCCTTAAGGGATTTTAGTAATAACTCCATAGGACTAGATTAAAGAGGTGGGTCTTTAATCTAGATTTAAACTGACATAATGTATCTGCCTCCAAGACAGCACCAGGAAGACTATTCCAACATTTGGGCGCCAAATACGAAAAGGATCTACTACCAGCACTTGTTTATAAAATTCGTACTAACAGTTGGCCAGAAATTTCAGATCGCAGTGAACGTGAAGGACTGTAATAGGAGAGGAGCTCACTTGGGTATTAAGGAGCTAAACCATTCTTGGCCTTGTAGGTAATCTGCAAAATTTAGTTTATATGATCAAAATCAAGTTTATATGATGCTCGATAGCCAGTGCAGTGTTGACAAAATGTGGTAATACTTGTTCGTTCTCGTGAGAACTCTGGCTGCTGCATCTGTGGTGCACCAACAGAGAAACTTTTATAATCTTTTGGGCTGCACTGAGAACATTTATTTCTATGAAGAAGAAGCAGGAAACAGGTGGAATTCAAACATGTGTCATTTTGCTGTTTAATATAATGATTTTTTAAAGCTAGCAGGACATTTATCACATTTTGATATTTAATCCCTGTTTAAATTAAGCCGCATTAACATCAGCTCACAGTGTTGATAGTGAGATCTACTCCCACTAATGGAATCTGATCACAGCCAAACACGTTTGAGTCTAATGTCTGTGGAGGACATACTTGGACATGCTGAAATTTTATTACCTGTTTTATAAACTCAGACAGAGGAATTTTTATTTTTCACAGTTTAAAGGCAAGAGAAACATTTTTAATTCTATGAATTTATCACACTGCAACAGGATGAGGAGTTTCGAGGGAGGCAATTGCCAAAAAATCTATAAAATCGAATCCTATTAAAGCACATAAACAAGCAAACATTGCTTCCTACACACACCATCAGAGGAAGAGAAATGTGCTCTCTCTTGCTCTCAATCACGTCTGCGTGTTGCTCTGGCGCTGCAGTCACTGTTTTCTCATGCATGTTTGATGGTTTATGTTTGAGAGATGGATCATATTCTGTTTTCTGCTCTCTCTCTTCTTGTATCAGAATAAAGTCTGTTCATCATACTTTTGAAAGGCAGAGCTCATGTAGATATTCATAAACTGTCGATTTTTTAGACCAGACTTTAGTTCTATGTGATGTATGTGAAGTAGCTTTAAACTCTTTGAGGCCAAATAGAAGTTAATGGCATTTAGACACTTTATTAAGTAATAAAAATGCCAATCCTTAAATAGTAAGGATGCAAAAAAGTTTTGAAAAAGCTGAGTAAAACACAAAAGGTATATTTGCAGCAAACAGCACAAATAGTGTTTGCCCAGTGAATGTTGTATTTAAGATTTTTAATTTAGTCTCAAATCCCTTTGGATTATTACATGCAGAATTTATTTCCACAGATCAAGAAATAGCGTTCAACTATGTTGATGAATAGTTTTATAGCCAACTTTTTTTTATAGCCAAAATGAAATAATATAGTGACACTGACCATGTGAAGGTTTATGGTAGCTCATGTGCTTCTTTAAGTTCTTGAACGTTTCTGTTGCACACTTGAAATACAAGACAAGTGTGATGAAAATGAAAATCAAGTTTGGATTTATTAAAAAACAAAATTAAATGGAGCACAAAATATCGTGCATCTCTCCCACTTGCTAATTGGCCAGCCTGCAACTGATAATGCTGTGCATTTTTTCCTTGTGTTCAAGAACCTTTATGGAGTGATAAAAGTACCACTCCTACATGAATTCAACATGCTGTAAAAGTGTCAAAGACAGGTCGAGAACAATGTAGTGACTCTAATGGTTTAAACTTGGGAGAATAATCACTTTGCTTTCTATTAGAAAATGCTAATGATAAATGGACTTAAAAATAAAATGCCAATAGGAATTGGCGCATGGGATTTGCATGCCAATCCCACTCGGACATCCAGGTATTAAAGGAAGATGGCGTGCACCACTCATTGAAATTTGTTTTTTAGAGCTGATCCGTAAGTTCTTCACCTGCTTTGATCATTCTTCGCTCTCAACCTGCTGTATTTTACAGCATATTCAATGGTCTCTCCCCGGCATGGATAAGTGCAGAGACTTCCTCTGGGTGCTTTGGCATGCTTAAAGAGCAAATTTCCTATTGTAAAAGAGTAAATACACTGTGGTTGCAGGTTTTTTCTTCTGCAAGAAGCAAAGAACCACTTCAGACGCACTTCAGATCATCTATTGCCCAGCATGCTTGTCTGAACCACCTGAGTTCTTGTATTAAATAGGTAGCGGCCTCACTGTCACTGGAACTTGTAAGGAAGATGAGTTGTCGATTGCAGCATTGGAGGGTGGGCCAATACTATCTGTAGTGAATGACTCCGGGGCGCCTTCAACCGCCGGGTAGATAAATACTGTCCGAGGCAGATGCAGAGATGGTAGTCATGTTTTCCTGGGCTGCTGCAAACATCAGGTTGAGGGGACACTGATTGTTCCATTGCAGCCTTTGGCATGTTGTTTGTCAGGGAGGGAGAAGGAGTCAGGGAGAAGGAGGAACAATTCCTGATGGTGGCCTGATGGTACCTCTCCCTGGCAGACTTCCCTAAGGGAGGACCTTCCCAGGGCAGGGAACAATATGGCACCTGAGATCAGGCCAGTGGAACCTTCAAGTCTGGCCCTTGGACAGGACAAGGAAGGACTGGTTGACCTGCCACTGGCAGGAGTAGACACCATTACTCAAGCTAGAGCCCCTTCCACCAGGCAGGCCTATGCCTTAAAGTGGTGCCTTTTCATGGACTGGTGTTCTTACTGTGGGAAACACCCATAGACATGCCGCGATAAGATCTGTGCTAACGTTCCTGCAGGAGAGGTTTGTGGAGACACTGGTTCCCCATCACCCAGAAGGCATATGTGGCCGCTATTGTGGACTATCATGTTACGGTGGATGGGAAATCCTTACATAAGCACAATGCAATAGTCAAATTCCTTAAAACTGCCAGGAGGTTGAATCCTCCAAGGCACCTAATACCTTTTGAGACCTCTCTTTGATCCTTGTAGCCCCCAGAAGACCCGTTTTCAGCCCCTGGAGTGAGTCAAGCTTAGTGCTCTCTCACAAAAGATGGTCTTCCTGACTGTGCTCACTTCTGTCAAGAGGCTTGGGATCTGCAGGCACTGTTTTTAATGAGTTCAGACCAAGATTTTCTCATATTATTCTGAGACCTTGTCCTGGCTATGTTCCCACGATTCCCTGTATATATTTAACTTTACTGCACAGAGGTATTTAAAAGATCTGAGCAGCTGTTTGTCTGCTTTGAAGGTCAGTAGAAGGGGAAGACTGTCTCCAAACAGATGTCTCATTGGATCATGGATGCCATTCTTTTGGCTAAGGGCCACACCCAATACTTTTGTGAGGTTTTATAACTTTAGAGTCAATTCAGGTTCCTTCATTAATACACTGATAGGGTGTCAGGGTGAGTGCTCTTGGCTCCTGTGAGTGTCTGTTAGTTCCCTATCCTAATGCATTTGACTAGCAAACTAGTTCTGTAATGATCTTCTGGAAGATTTTTTTCTGTCCCTTCAGTACAGAAAGCTTCACACCTTATTGGTATGTTAGGGTACGTTCAGTTAGGGACTCAGTGACGACTGGTTTCAGGCACGCTCTGCTTGGCGGCAGCGGCGTCATGTAAACGTAACAGCTGAGTCCATAACAGTTCAGCAGTTGTGTTGTTTAGCACAGGTCTCCTAGTGTGCCATTAGTGTGCTCAACATTAGGATTCCCTATTGTTGAGTGAAACATTCTGGAAACGTCACACCACGTCACACCAAGATGGCAGCATCCACGGAGATGAAGACACGGTTGAGTTGCAATCGCTGCAGGCAGAACTAGAGATCATAGAGAAGATGATCCAGGACCTTCTAGCCAAGCAGGCACGTCTGCGAGAGCGGAAAACAGCGCTGGAAACATCCCGGTCCTACGCTCTCGAATCGACGGCAAGTGTACGACAAAATAACAACACCCCTACCGCTTCTACTCCGCGTGCTTCTCTGCCCAGAGCGAGAACGCGACCAGGCCTGGTGAGCTTCACTCCTGCACCAGCACCCCAACGAAGAAAGGCGCGAGCGAGGACCGGAGCTTCTACCTCTCCCCCATCGCCACCTGCGACCTTTGAAATCCCGACCAGGAACCGCTTCGCTGCCCTCCAAACA
>JAZGTJ010006133.1:7399-25744 GCA_036877575.1 Botia almorhae | reverse complement strand
TCGAAGGTTGGGCTTGGGTGTGGTTTACGTGTACTGTGATCGCTAGCTGTACCAGAGCACAAATTTTATTAAGTAATTACAACATTAATAATTACTTTAATTTTATTTGAGTATGTTAAGATTTATAGCGGATCTGGTTCTCACGTTGTTGATAATAGTTTGTGAGTAAACCTACAAAGTCCTCCATCAAGCCATCTGTCTCCATAATAATCTTATGATAGGTGCTGTACAATCAAGTGAAAATTTGCTAATAAATGTTAAATCCATTAAGTAAAGCATTGGCGGAAGTACTTCAAAAAAAGTTTGAGGGCAGGCCAGCAGGGGAGGGGGGGGGCAATCTCTTTCTGACAAACCTTACTTAGTATGAGTACACCCTTAGTTAATAAGTTGCGTTATTAAACGTTACACGTTTACGCAACTTTTAGAAATCGTTTGGGCTGTTTTCTTGTATGTCTATATTTTATCTTTATTTTAGCAGTCTTGGGGTAAATTCAATGGAAAATAATCCTTAAGTGTATTTTTAACTAAGGCTAGGATACAGCACAAACTGATACTGTTTGTCTGATTAAAACTGATTCTCTTACTGTTGTCTGTGCTGCTTTTGAAATAGTCAGTAATAATTGGAGTTAACAGACTTCTGATCTACCTGAATGTTCACTATTTCACCCAAACAGTTTAGGGTCTTAACTTAGTCTCAAACCTCCTCATATCCACACCTTTATATGTATTGTGTAATTAGTACAGTGTAATCAGTACATTTAGTCATTGTTCTGTTTTTGTAGGAGATATTTTCTCATAAGCAACTCTTGGTTTTCTCCAATTTTAACAGATCAAATCAGAGCGCTGAAAACGTAAAATCCTCCTGAAAAACAGTCAAGGCCACCAGCTACAAAGGCGGAGAAAACAAAACAGGATTACGTCATGTTTTGTACCTTATTTACACCTGTATTTATTACTGACCATTTGATTACCTGAACTGTATGTTGATACCAGGTGTAATTGAGGTCTGTTTGTTTTGAGTTCCACTTTTGTTAATATTCCACAGCTTCAATATTAATTTTAAATTTTACACCTTTTTTTGTGTTAAAACAAGTTTTTTTTATATATATTTTAAACCTATTTACCAATGCAAACTATAGGGTAATGTTGAGATCTGTTGAGAACAGATCTCTCCAATACCAAATGCACAGTGGCTCATATTTAACATACATATATAACATATTTTATTTAGCTATGTTTGTTTATAGGGAATGGATGTAAAACTGTCCTGAGCAGTGTTTATTTCATTGCTCTGAAATGTAAAACTAGTCAAAGCTTATTATCAGTAGCCATCTAGTGCTGTCACTGTTAGTATGATTTACATTTTCATGCATTTTATGCATGTTGCCTCTGAACCTTAATGACAGTGTTTTGTGTTACAGAAAGTATGACACCTTAGTCAGTCAGTCACAGAAAGCATTCTGGTTTGTTTTGGAGTTATTTCGCGTAAATAGGTTTGTGTTAAAGCATCTGCTAGGTTAAGCTCACTGCATTTTGGTGTTTTTACAAATGTATTTATTATTTTTACAAGTACTTAGAAAGTGTGTTTTTTGATAATTTTATTGGTTGTTAAGGGATGTTGTAAAACAATGTTTAAAGAATAAACAGATATTGAGGAGCTTAGTCTTTGTATGAAGGGCTACAATTTTTTTTACTGACCAGGCAACGATCAATGTTGAATTGCTCTCACAGAAAACAGATCCTTGTAGTCGCTCTGTTTACAACAGGACATTATAGATATTGACATAAGGGGTGTGGCACGTATTTCCTTGTTTCTAAATATTATACTTTTATCCTTCTTGCTCATTAAATAATCAGCCTGTTTAGAGCTCATTGAGTGTCAGGGGCGGATGGTATCAAGCTTAACCATGGCTGTGATTACCCAGTTTGTAGAAAATCAAATGTCCTTGTTCATTAAGACCACAACATCAGCAGCACAGTCATATCTATAAGCCACTGAAGAATTAAGTATGGCAGATCCTCGCCTAATCACGAGGCCATCTGCTGTTCGTTGACCAGCACATATACAGCTGCACGTTCATGTCTTTCAGAGACAGAAATCCATAGTACTGCCAAGACCAGAGGCTTCAGCTGGAGTTTCATCTCGTTTAATTACGTAAGGAAATAAGGATGATTTATAACAATTTTATTTAGTAAAACAATAGTATTCAGTTATTTGATCGGCAACACAGCGTAACGTGTTCTTCATTTGAATTAAAAAGCAAAATAACTAAAATAAAAATACTGTATTTCCATGTCCCGTTTTGTGCCAGTGAAGAGTGGGGACAGCACCAGACAGTCGGTAAAGATCACTGAAGGGTAGTGACAGCAGATATACAACAGCGTCACAGCGGAGACTCTGTTCCGACTCTGAGGCTTCTGGCTCGGTGTCAGAGTTGTCTGGTTTAGCCATGCGTAACAGATGTGACGCTTAATGCGGGACCTTGTACTGTATTGTACTGTAGTATTTACTGTTGCTTACCACTTGTCATATCTCGTTATAAACACGTGGTAAAGAATATTTTTTTATTTCCGTCAAGAAGTATATTTTCCCCTGCATTGTGTTATCACTTACGGACAAGTGAAGATATATACCCAATCGTACTGGGGACGGTGTATCGTAGGTTCTCCAGCTCAACAGTTTAGTGATAATTCCCCCTTCTAACACCAGGTGGCAGCAACAATCTATTCTATAGCTCAGTACTTTTGAAAGACACAAAAGGTAAGGTTGGTTAAATATAAGTTACATATTTCACATACCATAGTATAAACAATAAGCTATAACAATCATTTGTTTACCTGCTAAAATAGCACTTTTTTCATTTGATTGGTCATTTCATTAGTGCAGATTTGCGTTTTCCCCAAAAAACGAATCATAAAAGTCGCACAACGTGGTGAAATTATTCTGGTTTGCTATCGGCCAATTACTGACCTTGTTATTTATGCAAATATAAATTGTTGCTTGTTTGTTTATTATTTTTGCTGTCAAACGCTCTGCTAATATTTTTATAAAAAACTGGATATTCATCTCCCAACGACACACTTCAAAGAACACGAAACAGATGTGGAAGCTCATTAGCTGAGCAAAACCTCACACCATGACTGTTTCTATGCACCAAATCCCTAGGAATCTTAACAGTATCTTAAAAGAAGCGATTCCATTTATTCAAGATAAACGGGTCGATAGATGTAGAAAACGCAAAAGTACTTTTTTGTTTTTGCTAAATCAATATTACTTTACAACACTACTTTATCTGAAATTGAGCTAGAGACTTTTTTTAGACTCCTACAACTTTTGGGAAGATCTTCTTCCAAGCTTTAACTATAAACTACAAAGATCTGCATTATCTGTAAATATGCACATCCCCGTCTGCTTACACAGTAATTGGAACTCACTTGACAAGCTGTCAAAATGTACTAGTTAAATTAGTCATGTCTGAATGGAGTGTATGTACGCGAGATTGGGCTTCTTTTTCGATTAAATTGGTTCATTTAAGAAGTAGCATTCACTATTTTAAGAGACCTTTAAGAAACATGTTTTTTTTCCTAGAGAAACACATAACAATATATCAAAAAATACCAACGTGCAAAGTGCAATTGCCGTCTAAAAGCCTCAAATGCAGAAGAATCTGTCTCTTCTATAATGTCCAGTCTCTGTATTAAACCTCACAACGCTCTTCAGTGAATAAAACGTGAATGTAAATGAAAATCCTCTCTAAATACTATTCAACGAGAAGCATAATTCGTAGATGTTTCAAACGAACTATTGTCTTGTTATTTAAACGTATAATTTAGCGCGCCTTTGTTGATTTTCACTAGCTCATACATCAACTGATTCCTTTAATCATGTGGTTTTCTAATACACTTGATTTAAACGAGGGCATTTGGGTGGCGTCTGAGAGAGGACTCTTTGAGAGCTGGTTTGGTTTTCAGCACCCTGGACAGTGTCTGCACTCGTCGTTTCTCCGCCCCTGAAGCCCCCGACCTAAACTGATTGATCACTTTTTGCTTAGGCTCACTTAAACCGTGAGTGTCACAAAAGCCCACTGAAATAAAACATAGACTGAAGCGGCATGTTTGACTGCTCTTGATTTACAGCTGTCTCGCTATTTTCCGTTGACTTAATAACCTCCAATGACGCGCGGCTCATTTGCACGATATGACATCTTTATTCATACATAGCCCCCATTCACATCTCTCTGACGTTCATCAACCCTCTGACGAAACCTGCTCTTATAAGATTCACTGTAACTTTGCCTCACTCTGAAATGTGCGCTGCCGCTCTTCTTCTCCTGAGGCTCTTTTTTACTGTTGGTGGCAGTTTTGCGTCCGGTTGATTTTTAAAGGTGAGGCGCTTTTCTTATTATTTTGAATAATGAAGTTGTTTATTTTATTAGTTAACACGAATAAGAAACACGGGCTCTTTGAATTAAGGATGATAACACAGCGATAACACAGAGAAAACGTCTTGAAATGACTCAATAACTCACCTACTCAAGACTCAAACTCAGAAATGCGTATTTCGAACGTCTTCCCATTTACGGCGCGCAATGTTTGTTCAAGTTCAGTATAAATTCTGCATCATGTGTTTTGAAAGACATTTCTAGGACTAGGTAATAAAAATGTGTCATTTTGACATCTAACCCTAAGCGTTTTTACACGCTTTTTGATGTTTCTATGCACTGTAGGTCTCAATGAATTTCGATTCTTTAGAGATACAACGACTTTAGCAGAAAGAAGATGAACATCCACGTAGAGGGGTTGGTGGCGATTGTCATCTTCTACCTGCTGATTCTTTTTGTGGGAATCTGGGCAGCATGGAAGAACAAGAATTCCGGCGTGATGGAGGGAACTGATCGCAGTGAGACCATTATGGTCGGCGGAAGGGACATTGGATTATTTGTTGGCGCGTTTACCATGACTGGTGAGTTGAATTAGAAAAATGTAGAAAATTCTTTTGTGATATGTATGTTAAACAACAAGTTTTAATCATGGATTTTTCTTACATTTAGCTACATAACAACAAATATTATGTCTGTATCAATAAAAGTTTAGTCATGATAAGGTGTTCTTGACCACATAAACATGCAAAGTAAATAACCGTGAGACAACTATTGTTTAAACAAAACAACCCTTTTATACAAAAGGATTAAAGTGGAAAGATGTGGTGATAGACAGGTATTATGGAACTTGAAAATTTGTGCCATTAAATTAGATTGTCTTATGAATTGCATGCCCAAATTATATTATATTTATATAATTAAATTATATTATAAACATAAATTATGTTACTGTTTAACTAAATGAGCCGTCGTTTGGTTTATGGTGCATGTCTTTTCATTTGAAGAGTTTATGCTCCGTTTGCGGTTAATATAGATCAAACGTTTTCATTCAGCCTTTACAATTAGTTTTAAGTAACAGCAATGGTAACTGCTTTTCCACCTGTATTTCTAGCAACGTGGGTCGGAGGGGGTTATATCAACGGCACAGCAGAGTATGTGTATCTACCCGGGTTTGGCTTGGCGTGGGCTCAGGCTCCCTTTGGATACGCACTCAGCCTTGTTTTAGGTACGTTGTATATTTATGCAACTGTGATAAAGGTGAAAGAAACAACGTGCAAAACTATTATCCTATAAGCACTGTCAAATATATGATCTCTTCATTAAGGTGGCCTTTTCTTTGCCAAGCCAATGCGCTCCCGTGGTTACGTTACCATGCTTGACCCCTTCCAGCAACTATACGGTAAAAGGATGGGAGGTCTGCTATTCATTCCTGCACTAATGGGGGAAATATTCTGGTCAGCCGCCATCTTATCTGCCCTTGGTAAGAAAAGGAAGGAGAAAAGTGATGTCTTAGACAGATAAAGACACAATGATAGTGAAAAAGTAAACAATGTAATAATTAAATAAATTTTATGCAATAGACATTTTTTACTATAGTAAAATTTTATTAAACCTAATTTTTAATAAATAAAATATTGTTCTGCATTACAGGGGCCACACTGAGTGTAATTATAGACATCAACATCAATATGTCTGTGATTATTTCGGCTCTTATAGCCATTTTCTATACGCTGGTGGGAGGTCTCTACTCAGTGGCCTACACTGATGTTGTCCAGCTCTTCTGCATCTTTTTAGGACTGGTAAGAATTCACTAAGCCACACGATGAAGTCATTTTGCAGTGACGTCATTTCCCCATAATTTATACCTGCACGTCTTCAACAGCGCATAACGCTCTGGGATCGAGCGCGGTTGCTTTCAAGACAACAACGGCTAATCAGCTAATCATCACTTTATAGACATACAGTCTTTGTTACATGTACAGTACTTACTATAGTGATAACCGTAAATTAAGCATAATTACATGCAACTAACTCTCAACCAAACCATAATCCTAATCCTGTAGTTATGGTCCTAAAGTGCATGCTGTTAATTATCATTAATTACTCAGTACTTATGTATAACCTTAAAATAAGTATAACCAAAATTACCAATACTATAATTACAAAATGTACCTGTTAATTTATATATATATATATATATATATATATAATTGATGGTTCGCACAGGCTACATAGTAACAGAGGGGAATATGTTTTCTCCTTGTAGTGGGTGAGCGTCCCTTTTGCACTCTCAAATCCTGCGGTGTCTGACATCGGAGTGACAGCAGTGAAGCAGATCTATGCTAATCAGACTGCATGGCTTGGGAAGATAGAGAGCACTGACAAATGGATGTGGGCTGACAACTTCTGTCTCCTGGTGAGTGGACAACTCACTGTTCCATGATGAGATGGAGAGTTGGAGACAATGATTTTGCGAATGGAGGATTGTCCATTCTACAGGTCCAAATCTAATTTCTCACTTTATTGAACAATGCAATCAATCATAGGCAGCAAAACTAAATAAGAGAAAAAACGGGTGTAAATAAAATGTACCTGGCAACAAGTGTCACTCTTCTTCTGTGGTATGACTTGTCTAGCTGAGCTTTTGCTTGTGATGCGTTTTACAAGTGATTTTTCTTTCTTAGTTTAGTCTAATGAACTGCTGGTGTTTTGTGTCAGTATCATTCTGTCTGGTGTCTGTATTTACATTGACATTTCTGTTTCTAGATGTTGGGGGGGATTCCCTGGCAGGTGTATTTTCAACGGGTTCTTTCTGCCTCTTCAGCTACCTATGCTCAAGTGCTCTCTTTCCTGGCTGCCTTCGGCTGCATCATCATGGCCGTTCCCTCCGTCCTGATCGGAGCTATTGGGGCGTCCACAGGTAAGATGACAAACCTCCATCATTTCAGAAACCTGACTTTTTTATCCAGATCGCTAGATCACAATTCACTTTCATTGAGAGCTGTACACGTAAAATGGTTCTACTTCATAAAATGTACATTTATTAGTAAATATAAAGTAATTACAGGAACATAATGGTGTACAACATAGACATATAATAATATAATTATAGAGGAATATAGGCTATAACTTCAGTTATACTTTCTAATATTCCAGTTCAAATTATGCACTTTGTGTGATACTTTATTTCAAGCAACAGTATTCTCAGTGTGTTTTTTCCTCTGCCTTCTCTACTTCTTAGCATGGCTTCAACATTGAACTCTTCTAATCTGCTAATAATCTAGTTTTAATTGTGTACTGTTTTCAAAGTAACCTGCTAGCTGCTAATAATTATTCAAAGCTCATCTGAATCATAAACATGCAACTTGTGATAAACATTTTAAAAAAAAATTCTTGTATCTTGATCTAAAACCAGATTTTCATATTAAACGTGAATACTGACAATATTTTTAATGATCTAATCACTGTCTTTCTCTGTATTGGGGGAGCTGTTTGATTTGCTGTGGTGTGTGTGGTTCCACAGGCTGTATCAGCCCCGGGTGGAAACCCATGTTTTCCTCAGATCACTAAAGAAACGAGTAAATAACAACAGCTGGTCTCCCTCATACATTATTGACAGATTATCCATTTAACGATGTGAACCCTGTAAATATTACATCTGAGGGAGGCACACAGCAACCAGATTTAATCAACAGACTTTCAGCATCAAAGACACAGTCAGTCACTTATTACTCAACTTGCTGGTAATAAATCTCTAATCAAGCACAGATTTGTTGCTTTTGAGTTGCAATTAAAAAGAATTCGAAATGAAATGTTTGGACAATTTAAATGTTATGAAGAAATGCTTTTTCTTCAAATATGTTTTCATTTATGATAAAATGCAAAATCATATATAATGAGTGTGTTCTGCTCCACAGATTGGAACCAGACATCCTATGGACCAGTTCCTCCCATGCAGAGGGACCAGGCCGACATGATTCTACCAATTGTGTTACAGCACCTGTGCCCAACCTATATCTCCTTTTTTGGCCTGGGGGCAGTTTCTGCTGCAGTGATGTCATCAGCTGACTCATCCATCCTGTCGGCCAGCTCCATGTTCGCTAGGAACATCTATCAGCTTGCTTTCCGCCAAACGGTGAGATTCAGTCTAGTTTAATAAGAATATTCAACAATCAATCAACAACAATCAACAGAAATCAACAATTAATTAATATTTATTGAATTAGGGTGGAATTTGAAAACTGTCAAATTGAAAACTGTATATGAATTTCAACTTAAATCCAAATCCTTCTATACGAATATAAACTCTAAGTCAAAATGACCTCAGTGGCCATTTTGGTCTCTCCACTAATTCTTCTTCTGATTCACTTCAGGCTTCCGACCGTGAGATTGTGTGGGTCATGCGTATCACTATTTTTGTGTTCGGAGCCCTTGCGACAGCCATGGCTCTCCTGACTGGGACCGTTTATGGTTTATGGTACCTGAGCTCTGACCTGGTCTATGTCATCATCTTCCCCCAACTTCTCAGTGTTCTCTTCATCCGTGGCACAAACACCTATGGCTCGATCGCTGGATACTTCTTTGGATTGATCCTGCGCATTGGCGGAGGGGAGCCATATCTCAAACTGCCTCCCTTCATCTATTACCCTGGATGGACCATTGAGGAGAAGGTCCACCATGTGACTCAAGAAGTGGAATACCTAGTGATGCAGAGGTTTCCCTTTAAAACGATTTCCATGCTGGCCTCTTTCTTAAGCAATGTGGCCTTCTCCTATCTGTTTAAGTACCTGTTTGAAAGCAGCACTTTGTCAGCTAAATATGATTTCTTGGATGCAGTGGTGGCCAAGCACAGTGCCGAGATAATGGACAAGACCACACTGGTGAACAGGAACATCATTGGGCTGAATGAAATGGCCCCTGTCAAACCAAGGCTAAGTGTCACTTTAGCTGCTACCTTTACCAGGAAAGAAACCTTGACCGAAGAAGAAGACTCCAGCCCAGAGTCGCCAAGTCACGAAAATGAGTAGAGGCCATTTTTGAAATGGCTCATCTCTCTTCCATAATGTGAAGGACAGCGTTTGCCCTATTTTAATGACCTAAAACAGGCATAATATAATTTAGTTATTTCATGGTCCATCACTTGTATGTTGGAATTTCCACCACATGCTTTCTGAAGGAAACAGGATAACAATTGGAAACTCAGTTGAAACTGAAAATGGCTACATTGGAACAGAGACTAACATCAGTGATTGTGGTGGTTTGGGTTAAAGTAAGGAACTTGCTGGTGTTACTTAACTAAGAAGCTCTTTGACTTATTGGTATGTACAAACCCTGAGTGACTCTCCTTGGCTTTTAAAAATGTTTAAATACTGTGATAAGTGCAAGAAAACTATAAACATTTAATTCAACCTGAATACAGTTCAGATTCTAAAAAAAACTCTGAAAACAATGATTACAATATATCCCATTATAGGTATTGAATAAATCATAGATGTAGGTTCATATGTCATGCCATTACGTATGTCAAAATCTCATGATGTATTAGTGCAGATTATCCTATAGTACTGTCATCTAAATCAGATGAAAGCTGTTTCATAAATGTCAATATAACAAGTGATGTGCTTCCCATCTACAATATACCATTAACTGTGACATATGTTCACATGTGGAAAATGTATTTTTCATATGTATAGTGCAATATTAAGAAGAACAGAAAAACTAGAATCATGGAAAAAATATATAACCTTGTAACCGCCTTAACTAGCTACATTGATTAAATGGGGGTGATTGGACACATATGCAAACACAGTTCGTCCCTTTGTTTTACTTGAAAATGAATGTAGCTGCAAATGATTTATCACATGTTAAAGCCTCTGGGTGTATGCTGTTATTTTTGTGATTTGTAAAGTTCAACGTGTCTAAAGAAGTCATTGTACCTGGTTCCAGGATGAGCCAGTTGCTGTGTAATTTTGTTGGCTTTTGCAGTTCAGAATTTTGTGTAATGTGTGTATTTATATTCCAATGAATATAACTGTCCAATTTAATGTGTCACTTTACTGTGCTAATATATATTTATTTGTCTTTGTTGGAACCAGCAATATAAATCTATATTTATTTATTAATTGTGGCCTAATACAGATTAAACAGGATTATTCAAAGAAAATAAATTTCATTGTTTAAGAGTTTCATAGTTGTTTATTACTGCTATGTAATATGATCAACGGGCAAACTCTATTGAGTGATAACTTTTCTCTATAGCTAATGTACAATTGTTTAAATTTGTAAAGATGAAGATAAAGAAAAGTGTGTTTAAATGTCATTTTCTTTTCTTGTTAACAGTCTCTCTTTTGCTTGTTTGTCGTGAAACATATTTGCTGTAGTCCGTGGACTGCTGCTGGGCCTACGGGTAGTTAAATAAAACGTATATGAAAACGTGACAATTTATGACATTAACGCTCGTCAATGTTAAAGGATGGTATGCTAAAAATAGCCAGTGCAGTATTTGCATTACACTAAGTGCTTTGCTGGTCTTAGTGGGGCGGGGCAAGAGTAGTCAAGTGAACAAAGAGGAAGGAAGTAGGAGTGGGGGTTGGGCTGGATCTTTATGCATCTTTTTATCTTCTGCGCCACTGTCCTGGAGCTGGACGATGATGCTGTTTTTGCCCCACCCAACCTTGTCCTCCATCTTGTCCTTGCTGTCCAAAAATTAATCCCATTACATCTCTGAGGCTGGTTATGCCAGAGATCCCATTCACAAAAGACAGCAAAGAGCACTTGCATTGATTAATAATCACTGCAATGGGGGGTGGGACTCTAGCTTTGCCAAAAGTTGAGCCATTTTTATCCTTCTAAATGAGGTGTTTGCCACCATCATCGGTACTGCCCGGAAACAACTCAAAGACTATTTATATGCCAATATATAATACGAACGCCTTACATGGTTTGATGGGCTCTACACAGATGTGCTTGGGCATTTAAATGTACAAGTCTTTCTGTGCTTAACGCAGTAGTTAGTATGTTAATAACAACAGAAATAGTCGTTTTCAAATCACGAGCTGACTTCATGTGAGGCTGGTCTCTTGGTTTTCTTGGAGATCACGTCTCCACTCACAAATCAGTAATGAAATGCTTGAGGTTCAGGAATCTCCGCTGAAATATGGTTCATCTAATTGAATCAGCCTAAGTGGGAGACATTTGTCCTCTCATGGTTTGATCGATCAAATCTCCCACGACAATGGTTAAGAGTGTTGCCTGTGACGGAGGCTAGCAGGCTTTTGAGTTGAACATTTCTAATCACACACATCATTATACATTTGTATTAATTGTTTTACTTTATTACATCACCATCAGATACAAATGTTGTCTAAACAGAAAGTGGTACTTTTAACTGATACTTATATAAATGCCACTTAAAAAATAATTGTACAATAAATAAAAACAACCCATACACAAAATAATGGCATTCTTTTTTAAAGAATTTAGTTTCATTTCTTAGTTAAGTGGCTACATTGTCCCCAGGACAACCTCAGCTGCACCTCTCTCTTAATAGAAGGGTCTTCGTGTATCTGTCTAAAAATTGTGTCTCTATAGAAGGAGGCAGGTGTAATTAGATTGTCTCTCATTAAACCTGGGTTAATAATTGGGCACGCTGGGAAACATAGTTTAAGGTCTAAGAAGAAGAAAGTATAATGTATTGAGAAAGATAAGGGACCACAGATACAGTGGAATATCAGCAAAGGATGGTTTTCTTTAACCTGAACAAAAGAGAATTTTTAAATTAAAACACAAAAAAATATAAATGACAGAATAAATTCTGTTGGCTGGTATTCAAACCCTATTTTCCTGCCAAAGAACAGGAGGCACTTTTGATATAGATCCCATATTATTTTAGCCACAGTGGGTAGGACAACATAAGGGTGAGTAAAAGACTTATTTTTTTTACTTGGTTGAACTCTATCTCTATACACACACACACATGTGCAGTGACTGTTACCATGACTGTAATACACCTTACGGTAAATGTTTCCGGAATATCTGGAACGTTATCATAACATGTTTTGTTTGGGTGCATCCAGTTCTTAGACCGAATCCCCCACTATCTCACTTTCTCACTCTCTCTTTCTTGTTCCCGACAGCGCAGTCATCTGAGGTGACAAGAAACTCTGTTTTTCCTGTTTTTGACACGGGGTGAATGCAGCACCCCACCCTAAGGGCACATCAGACATGGCTCTCTGTCAGCGGGAGAGAGGCATCTGTTCTCTGTCCTGTTTGCTGTATACTGCACCATTAAAATTGCAATAAACATTGGGTTAGCTCTTGGTGTCTCAATCATTAGCCTTCCAATATACTTGGTGCAGATGCCTACTCTGTTTCTATAAATTCAAACAGGTTAATGTCCACAGGACAAAGGCATGTATGTGTGATTGTTTTGAAGGATCAATAGCTGAAGAACAGCTATGAAATTAAAGGACCCAGAGGAGGAATACAGACATTAAAGTCTATTACCCCTCAGGGATTTCTTTATTGAGTTACACTTCCTCCATCAGTCATGTACAGTAAGTGTTCGGCTCTTATTCTGGGTAGATGGCATAAATAGTTTTACTCAAATATAAATAAGGCTGTGAGGGAAAGACATATAGTCTATTCAATATTCTGTGTTCACTCTGTGTTCTATGTTTTAGTGTTTAATGGAAAAAAATCTTTTGATCTAGTTGCTCTTCCATTATCTAAACACGTTTCTAGTAACCTGAGTGAGTAAACCGAGTTAGTTGAACACCTGTAGTGATGTGGTCACTCATAATTAGTCGCTTGTTAGTTGCCAAGGTAAATTAATATTTGGGGGAAATAAAAATGATGTCAAATAAACTGAATTAACAGAAGCTGTTTGAACTGTAGAGGTGAACTTGGCTCTTATTAATACTTGGGCAGCCATTTTAATTCTGATCACATAGCAAAAAAAGCTAACACGGAACATCCGTTGTATTTGTAAATGTAAACGAGAACCTTTCACCCATCGGTGGAACCACACTATATGTTTATTCCTCGTTTTCCTTTGCTTCAAAAAAAGGCATATATGCAGAAAAAGGTCTATTTTACATTTATCAATTTACCAGACACTTGTATTCAAAGTGACCAACAAATGAGAAAACATTACAAGCTATTAAAGTCATGTGGCAGTTATAAAGAGTCTGTGTTTTGAATTACAGTGGATGGACATAATACTGTGAAGACTTAAAGACACAACTGTCCATATTAAGATTTTTTTCATCCTTTTATAGTTCTCTAAAATGTATAGTTATGTTTTCATGTAATTTAAATCATTTTTTGTACACAGAGTGATGATAACATTATTTTTTAAGATGTAGCAGATTCTCTCTCTGACGTAAAAATGTATTATCTCATCTCTTGATTTTACTCTCAGCCAGCATGGTGACTCAGGACTATTTATGTGTTCCTTAAGTGATGGCCTCTGTAATGTAATTGCTGGACATCTAATTGAAAAATGGAGGCAGCCAAAGAGGAAGAAGGGGGCGGGCTGGGGGGAGGAAAAACAAAGAATGAGGGATTCATAGATGGAGGGATAGGGGAGAGAGAGAGAGAGAGACAAATATAGAATGAGAAAGTTAGAGGGACTAAAAAGGCACGTGCACAGGCACAAACATGCACAAACAAGCTCCACCAGCTCTTTTCTCAATAAGCCTCAGTTGCTCTAGATTAGATGAGTGGGCCTTTATCACATCCCCTTTAGCAAAGCCAATAATTGCAGTGTGTAAGACACACAGCACAACACAGTCCCAGCAGAACATGGCAGAGGAATGGCAGCAGCAATTCCACAATGCATATAGCTCTATAGCCTTTGAGCAACAAAATCTGACACCAAATCTATAAGAGCCATTTAGTAGCTGAATGAGGCTGACTTATCAAAGATCTATGTACTTGTTAAACTATAAATGACACTGCAGTGGCATGTTTGATTAGATGCCTGCCAATCACATACTTTATGGTACAATAAGTCATTCAAAACGTTCAGCTAATGTCTAGAAAAGCATATATTGTGTATAACACACACATTATTGGTTTAGATGTTGTGGGTATAAACTGGTAAAGACTGGTCAAGCTTTGGACGTTAATAGAGTCAGTTATATAGCATTCATGTTGTGTCTATTTGATTTGTGTATAGTGTTAGATTAACTGATATCTGGCACAGTGTAATTTTTCAATGAATCACACTGGTACAGAAAATTTGTGTTGTTTCTTCTGCGTGCTTTAAACCCAGTAAAATCTTTAAGATTGAAATTCGCTGCAAGGGCTGTACACAAACACACACACACACACACACACACACACACAGAAACATCTTAATTCAATAGTGGCAGAACTCTGCTCTTGTGTGATTCCTATGCTGGGTACACAAAGAAAGCCCCCCCGAGGCAACAAGTATGTCCATTTGCTGCTATTCAACACACTGTAGCATATCACTCAAAAAGAGAGGGTGGGCTGTCTGAGTATACTCTATTCAAACATGACCATCAGGCTTTTGTTCTGTCTGCATACTACAAACTCTAACCATCATAGAACACTCAGTGTTTAAGGTTCGAGCGCTCGTCATTACCTCCTACCAGTGATTTATTTTCCATTTATAATACACCAGACAGGACACATCATATAATAATGATACTCCATGCAAGTTAATACTGACTGTAGCTGGTTTGACGCTGGTCTGGACCAGCAAAGCAACTTAACTGGGAAAGATGGTTAACCAGTATTGCTTTTCAAACGAAGCTTGTTGATCAGCCAGTTTTGCAGGTTAACACGGTTTTAAAGCCTTGTAGTGAAACTAGCACACCAGCATCCAAAAATAACACTATATGTTAGGCACCACCTTTGCTGCAGTTGTCAGCAAGGTAAACCTAATTCAAAGGGTCTATATCTTAAAATTCAACAATTAAAATAGCAGTGAAAATGACGCATCAAGGAACTAAGGGCTATTTCCCTTCATTGGCATGCTAGCCAATTCTTCCAGGGCAGAGCAAGTGTATTGGTGTGTGTATGAATGTGTGTGTGGTGTTTTTTACTGAGTTGTGCGCAAGCCAGCAGATCCATTAGCACCGATTGAAAAGAGAAGCAGTGCAGATGTAACCCTGAGAGAAGGTGAACAGTCTTACATTCAGTCTTTCATTCGGTGGGTACGGGAAAAGATGGAGGAAGCAGAGAAGTGAGGGTTTAAACATGTTAATGGTTAAAGAGATTAAAGGGTTACTTTAGATAAACAGCTTAAGTATTGATGTTTATGGCATGTTAGGAATATTTACAAAAACAAAGCAAAAATTTGTTGGTCGATTGTGTGTGTATAGACAAACAGTAGCGTGATCAATCACACAAATACATTTACGAGCTGTCATCATCATCAAACAAGATCAACTCCCCTCATTTCCTTTGGTCATTAGAACTGACTTCTTTCAAATATAGCTTAAATATTGCCACCAATCTCATTTTTATTCCCCATGTTCTGAAAAATAGACAGGATTTCTAACATTAAGGGTTGTTTACAAAATATTCCTGACAGCGTGGAGCTATATCACCTGTCAAGAGACCCAATGTAAGCTATCACACAATTAGTTATTCAGTTAAAAAGAAAGGGGCATCGAAGGAACTATATGGGTTCTGCTGGTTTCTGTGTTGATGTTTAAATCATCGTTTTGTTTCTGCAGTTTAAGCTCCTAAATGCCAAGACGCTCAGGAGAATGATGAGATCTAATGTTGTGTGACTAAATTTCACAGTGAGAGAAAGTGGAGAGAAGTAATAAAAATATGAAATATACCTCCTATCATGTACCCATACATACAACCCCATTGGTTCCCTAAGAAAGGAAACGAGAAACTGCATTTGGTTTAAAGCTATGGGAAACACAATCGGTATGGCCAGTGTCTGAATCTCATGTCTAATCACAACAATCTAATAGGCTCACGGCAGTGCTTGATGCAAATCAGGTGTACCTGCTAGTACATTAGGGCAACTGTAGAGCGTGTCATCAACTTTGTCTAAAGGAGACATAAACAGACACTCATAAGGCATAGCTACAAAACAGTTTCTCATTCCCTTTCTCAAGGAACCAAGGTTGCATATGTATTCAAAAGACGATCCCTTTCAAGGGAAATCGACACTATGTCTGGTTCGACGCTATGGGGTACGCAATACAAACCGTTGCTGTCACATGGTCCATGTTGACTGACATTCGAGGGAGCTAGTTGATAGATGGCTCCAGGCACTCGAGCATTGTCCTTTGATTGAGCTCTAGGGATAGGTGAGGACTTTTCATAACCGAAAACAGGTTTCCCAGGCTAGTGTCAGCACACCATCCAAGCATGCTACTAGGCCAACTGCATGACAGCTAGGCCAAGCTCTAAGTGGAGCGGAGAACTACTTTACCCACTTCCTGTTACAGAGAGGGCAGAGGATCCACCATAGCATTGAGGGTGTTACCCACACACATCCCAGAGGATCAAAAATCCAAGGGGAGCTAGCAAATGGTTGCAAATAGTAGCAAATGGTCCTTTTTTTTCTTTCTGAGGGTCTTAAGGAGAGTGGAGAACCTTCAACAGTGAAGGTGTTACTCTATTCACGCCCGAGAGGACCAGCATTCCAAGGGGAGCTAGAAAGAACTAGCTGTCATCACTCAAAACCATTATTCTCTAACAAGCTCCACAGGGAGCTCTTGCATTCCCTCCGCATTTACCTAATTTGCGCATGAATGCGGTTAAAAACAAGAGAAATACAGCTTTTTTTCATGATTTCTCCACCTGAATGTGAGATCAGAGAGAAAGGACATTAACTTTAAACAGTGTATGTGAAGAATATTACCTTAAAGAATAGAAATAGAGAAAGAAAGATGAGAAAAGAGAGGCCTAAAAGTTGGGCCTAGAGTTCAGATAGAGAAGAGCATAAGGTAAGCAAAAAAGAAAAGAAAAGAGCATATCTTACACTCCCCTTTTATCCTTTCCTTGACCATGTGACTGAAACCATCTAAGATAATCAAACTGACCAACCAGAAGACCATGTTTAACCCCCACTGTACTGGACAAATGGCAGACCCCCTAAATACAACACAAACATCTCAGCCAATAGTCCCTTTAGGCAAGGAGATGGGGGTGTGACACAGCATTAAATGCCATTTAATATTCAACCCTACACAAGACATGATATGCAACACCTCCTTATATGTGGGGCAGGTAGACTGGGAAAGCTCACCCACGATTTTGCCTTCCTAGCCACATCCTGTGTATCTTGGCCTAGTGGCAGCAGGATAATATCTGACAGATCAGAGGATGCCAAAAAAGCTTCCTCTGAATCTGTGGATCGCGCCCCCCTTTTAGCAGGGGAGCCTCCTGCTAACCCCGCAGAACGAGCCTCTACCAACCCTCAGCATGTGACTGGATCCGCAGGGTGTTCGCCCAGGCTTACTCAGGCAGACAGCCAGACAATAGTGGAGCTTCTTCACCGTGGAGCCCTAAAGTTCTTTGCAGGTGGGTCCATTGGTGCTTCGGCACAAGAACAAAGACAAAAGGCTCCTGAAGAAAAAAGCTGATGACGCTCTACAGGTGCCCCGATACACTCACAGCACATCAAGCACTGCCATGGGCCAGTTAGAGATTCACACATTGGTTATACCAAGGTCTCAAGCATCAATTTCCCTTAAAATGGAACCAAATATCTAAAATAAATAATTAAAGGCAATTAATTTCTTGTCATCTGTACTCAGACCTTGTTTAAAAGTAAAAAACAAAATCCAAACAAACTTAACATTGAAGTATTTTCCTTGTAAGCACAAGAGTAAATAATTCCAGTTAAATTCAAGATAGTCTTTAAAAAGTCTTATCTTTAATTTCCAAAATGTGGCTTCTTAATTACATTCATATTGTTTTAAAGATGTTTATTAATTTTTCAATTTGAAAATTATTTTTT
>JAZGTJ010006132.1:0-25745 GCA_036877575.1 Botia almorhae | reverse complement strand
TGTTTGGCTGTGTAAAGTCTTACTGAACTAGCTGCCAGCAAATTAGGCCTCAAACATCTCTATCAGTTCCAGATGGAGGCAGTTTCTTGTGTCCACCTGCCGGTTTGTAACATGACCTCAGGGGTCAAGTTGAGGGTGGAGATTTAGCATTTCTCACGCTATTGCAGAAAAGTAACAAAGCAATGGATGTGACAAGTAAGCCATTATAGGGATTCCCACCATTACGGTTGACAATCAGCAGATTGCATGTGTGACCACTGCTCTTAAACATTTCTAGTGTGTGTGTGTGTGTGTGTGTGTGTGTGTGTGTGTGTGTATGTTTTACTTGCGGTGTGTATAAATACTGAAGAGTTCTTGTCACTGGGGGGCGATGAAAACAAAAATGTGCCATTAAATTGTTGTGAAAATGTTGACATAAGCAGTTTAGCATAATATAAAAGATTATTTTGCCATTTTGTAAAAATAGTCTGCCAAAAGTAGCGTAACCAACATGCAGTAGCCAATTTGTTGTCATTTTACAAAAAAGCCGTGAAACAGAGACGACCCCTTAAGGCCCTTACCACTGTGTGATTAAAATGAATAAAAATCTGTTATTGAGCAAGTGCATAACACAGATTAGTATTCAGAATGCTCTCCTTACCTATAATAATAATAATTTATAATTTGAGCTGTCAGGTCAGATTTTGCAGTAAATTTCAGTTTGACAATTCGTCTGTCTGGTATGCCACTTGCTACCAAATTGTGTGTGGGTGCTAAGGATGGTGCAGCATTTGTAGCTTGTTCTTACAGCAGTTGCTTAGAATTTAAACTTGTCGTCCATGTTAAAAAATTAACTCTGCAAGTAACTTGCAATTGTATGTTTTAAACACAGATGGCGATGTATTGAGGGTGCAGGAGAAGTATTTTAGGAGTCTTTATTCGATGGTTACACCATGTGAGTCATTCAATCAAAATATTTGTAAAAAAATTGTAAAAATGTTGTTCAAAAATATATGAAACCAACATTAACACAAAGATTACATTTATATGACCTTAATATGCGTGGACATCTGTATTTGTCATTGACCCATAAATGGAGAACACAGTTGTTTGTTTATAGTTTATTACATAATTTTGTTTAAACAAAAATATGATTGATTAAAAGGGTTTTTTCCTGGGTTACTCTTCTGCCTTAATAGATCTGATTTCTTTACAAGACCTTGTTTTAGTCTCTCATCTCCCATGACAAAACATTATACAAGAAATCCAGCATGTTAATGTAAATGTAAGCAGCACCCCTATATTCACTCACATGTGTGAGCAATGCTCTCGTTTAAAAGCCAACCGTGACCCCTACACAAGCATCTTCCTAATCTTTTAAGAACTAACAGAAATAGCAGCCAAATGCAACAGTATTTCAGACTGGATTGAATTAGATTTTGTTTTTCTCAAATATGCAGTATTTTATTCAAATATGCAGGAGGTCAATCTATTGCATGTCAGACCCACGCAGATAACATTAACATTTCTCATACTGATTAATTCTTTCATAGTTATTAGAATCCCAAATCATTACAGCTGCCAGTAAAAGGAGCTTGTGCTGAATAAGACTGATTGAGGTGTTACCAGTTGAACATAAATTGAGTTTGTTGAACATATTGATTGTTTACTAAGTGAATGAGGCAAACCATTATAGATTAAAGATTGACAGACTTGTGTCACAAAAAGGGAAAATGGAGTAAGGCAGGCATCACTGCATTCATTAAGATAGTAATCAATCATACAGGTTGCTCTTGGTTGGAGATAGGTCAGGACAGGTGGGCGTCGATTTATTTTGGGTCATCTGGTGCAGCAAGCTTTTCCAGAGTAGGCTCTACACCCCAGATCTCTCGAGCATACTGGGAGATGGTGCGATCGCTGGAGAATTTGCCAGAACCTGCGATGTTCAGGATCACCTTCTTGGTCCATTCCTTAGGTTTCTGTCAAAGAAGGAAGAATAGAGAATCATCCAGGTTCAAAATATCTCCATTTATCAGCAATGCGACAGATCGATTACACTCACCTTATACAAAGCACTGACTTTCTCCTGGCATTTGATGTAGTCCTCATAGTCAGCAAACACCTTGAACCTGCACAAGAAGAAACCAGAAAATCCATGAGACCTTCTTATATTAAATGGCGTGTATTTTTGTGTATGAAGGACGGCATAGGTGAGAGCTGCTCATCATTGTGTCCACACCTATCATGGTGCATCAACATGTTGACGATGTCTTTAAAGAGGTCTGGCTGTTTGGGGCTGAAGAAGCCTCCTGCGATCTGGTCCATAGCTTGTTTTAGCTCTGGAATACGGTTGTAGAACTCGGATGCGTTGTACCTGTCAGATAGAAGAAGGTCATGTCAAACACTGAACGTGGTTTCTCTTTCCCAAACTCTTGTTCATTCATATCTCTACTTCCTCACAAAGCCATTTTGTTAGATTTTAGTTCAGTTAAGTTCAGTTCAGTAATTTGATTGGATAAGATGTGTTCATCTAAAATGTAGGGTAGTCAGTATTAACCTTCTGTTTAAAGAATTATTGTCCTATTACCTCTGGCTGAATTACAGCTGTACTGATATTCAGTAGAACAGCACTCTCGTGTGTGATGTTGCTTAATTCTAACAGATACAATAATTGAAATATAAAGCATTAAGTGTGTTTTTCCAACCCTTTAGCATCCATGGCTTCCACATCCTCCACTCTCATGCCAAAGATAAATATGTTATCTTCTCCTGCTTCCTCTGCCATCTCCACATTAGCTCCATCCATGGTGCCGATGGTCAGAGCTCCATTCAGCATGAACTTCATGTTGCCTGTTCCGGAAGCTTCTGTGCCAGCTGTGGAGATCTGCTCAGACAGATCAGCTGCCGGGACGGCTGATGGAGATAAATAGAAAGGAATGTTTTTAATAATCACACGATGAGCGACTAACAATTTCCTTTTAAGTGAGTACTGAGAAACTACCTTTCTCAGCTAGAGTGACTCTGTAGTTCTCTAGGAAAATGACTTTGAGGCGGTCACCCACCACTGGGTCGTTGTTGACCACCTCACCAATAGCTGTGATCAAACGAATGATCATTTTAGCTGTGTGGTAGCCTGGAGCAGCCTGAGAGGGATTAAATCAACAGAAGGCATCAAACACAACAATTCAAACACTATTAAAAAGAACAAAAAACAAACACGGTAATCTCTCTGCAGAGACCTCAAGCTTACCTTTCCTCCAATCATAACTGTTCTTGGGGTCCACTGCTTGTTTGGTTCCTTCTTAATACCTGTATATGTATAAATAGAAATAATGAAAAATAGTGGGCCAGTTGTTTACCTTGTATTTAGTTTGTCTGTTTCCACCATTCATGTGGATTTTGGAAGATTTGCCAACACAAAAGATGGGCTTGAATAACATTGAGTTTCTCCCCTGTGTTTTTACGCTTACCCTTCTTACGTAGGATTTCATGTTAACACATTTACACAACATATTTGTTTTGTTTTAGTTTTGTTTTGAGGAGGCACATGTGATGGAGATGATCATCACAGAGGAATGATAGAGGCAAGAAGAAGGCGTGAAACTAAAGGAGCTACTCACGGTTGTAGAAGGTGATGATGTGCAGACAGTTGAGCAGCTGTCTCTTATACTCATGGATTCTCTTGACCTGAATGTCAAACATGGAGTTGGGGTTGATCTTAACTTTGTAGTGCTCCTCCAGGTGCACGGCAAACTTCAGCTTGTTCTCCTAGAAGAGGCCAAGAACATCTAGAGATGTCTACTCCAAATTCAAAAAACGCTTTATGAAATGGGCCACACATTTTTCCTTTCCAACCTGTTTAACTTTGGCAATATCTCGAATGAAAGTCTCATCATTGATGAAATTCCGAAGTTTTTGCAGCTGATCCAGATCCCGAAGGAAGTCCTCTCCAATTTTCTATCAAACACAGACATTAGAGCATGACAAAGATATTATGTTGAGTTAAATGGATAACTATTAGACATATCCTTTACGTAGAAGAATATGGTTATTATCACTCCATGTCATTATACATTATTATAAGCGATATTACTGCTTGGGCAGGAACTACACCCAAACATTCTGCTGTCACAGCTGGGGATTCTGTCTCAGTTATGAAACAATGACGTTTGACTGACTCCACCAACCTCTGCAATGACCTCAGCCAGACCAGGGTTGCACATAACCAACCAGCGGCGAGGGGTGATACCATTGGTTTTGTTCTGGAACTTGTGTGGATCCATCTCATAGAAATCTTTGAATCTGTATGTTAACACCACAGCATAAAAATAAATGTAATGGATCTATTTATCATTTCATGTAGTTAGCATGTGTTTGCAAGTGACGATACATAATACATACACAGTAGCTTTGAGGATGTCTGAGTGAATACGGGCCACACCATTCACTGCATGAGCACCAACAATGCACAAATGTGCCATATTGACTCTCTTCTGCCCGCCCTCCTCAATCAAAGACATGCGGCGCAGACGGTCCATGTCGCCGGGGTAAAGTGAGGCCACGCGCTAGAAAAACAAACATAGACTGTGTACTATTGTATATAACAATATTAACCAATCAGAAGAAGTCTACCAGCAGAATCTGCCTTGGCCCTCTTGGCTCAGTTTAAATGTGTGTGTTAGTTTTATGTTGATGCCAGACCTCCAGGTGGCGCCGGTTGATTTCAAAGATGATCTCGAGGTGCCGGGGCAGCAGTTTCTGGAACAGGTCAATAGGCCAGCGTTCCAGAGCCTCAGGCAGCACAGTGTGGTTGGTGTAGGCACATGTCTTAACGCAGATGTTCCAGGCCTGCAGAGAGTGTGGAGGTGAACACAGTTTGGCTTACAATTATTCGTTACACTTTGTTTGCATTGTAAACAACTTTATGTATTGCCACTGGACTTTTCTGAGGTAATTTACTCTATGTTTAGTACATATATGGAATAATAGGGAATAGGGCTTTTTTAGTAAATGAATGATAGAATTTTGGACGATTTGTGGTCAAAGGTTTGTAGGTACAGGTAAGTTTAGGTGCAAAGTTTAAGTTATCACATAAACAATGGTACACTATGGTACAGAGGAAAAGAACTGAATGTTCACAAACTATAACTAAGGGCTGAGTGTTGTCCTGTTGGTTTTAACTGATAGTCCTTATGAACAAGTAGAGTAAGTAACAGTCTAAGAACAAGTAGTACAGAAATGACAATAGGTGTCTGTATTGTACAGGAAATGTATGTACAGATAAATGTACACATCGTGTACTAAAGAACACAAGTGTTGTACAAGTCTGTGTGTGTGTGTGTACCAGTATGTGTGCAAAGAATGAATATCTGATGTTCATTGTACTTTGTTGCCCTCTAGTGCTACCAACACATGAATGGTCAATGCAATGACTGTTTGAAGAAATGAATCATTCCATTAAGTAAAGTTTACTGTTAAAACAAATCGTACAAATCACATTTTATATAAAATCATCTGCTTCAAACCTTCTCCCACGGTAGTTTCTCCTCGTCAACCAGCACTCTCATCAGCTCAGGGATGGCCAGGGCGGGATGAGTGTCATTCAGCTGAATGGCCACCTAAGATAAACCAAACAAATAGATACAGCGAATCCTTGAGAGTGGGGACAAGCAGCAGCACTCACAACTAACATCTTTCAATGAGACCTTAGAATTTTTAGAAGTGGTTAAAAGGCTAACATCTTTAATTGAGTGGCGCTAACCTTGTCAGGCAGAGCGTTGAAATCAGTGCGCACAATGTCCCTGGAGCCAAACTTGGAGGCCTTAAAGCGACGGATGATGTCTTGGAGAGTAGCAGCCACTACAAAGTACTCCTGCTTCAGTCTGAGCTCCTTACCTTCAAAGAACTGTGTGCAGACAGGGACCAAAAGCTTCAGGCAGGTATTTAAAGACCACTTCAAAAGCAACACCTTTTCCAAACCTGTATGACTTATTTTCCCTTCATGGAACACTAAAAGAGAAGTTTAGCAGAATATTTATTTTGCTCTTTTCCATATGAAAAGTGGAATTTCAATGGGAGGGGACCAGTGGCTCAAAACATCTAAAAAGGCAATTAAGGCTTCATAAAGTCTATTTGATTTTTGACATGGTCAACATTCACTTTGATTGGATGGAAAGAACAGCTTGGTCATTCTTCTACAAAAACCTTTTGATTTCCACAGACAAAGTCATACATGAAAGAAATGAGGTTAAAAGTGATGACAAAATTTTTATTTGTGGATGAACAGTTGTTAATTGTAAATCATAGAGGCGTGTTTACTTACGTTGTCATTGGGGTACAGCACACGAGAGATGTTCTCAGCCAAGTTTCTGTCCAGCACAGCCTGAATGTATCCACCAATATTAACTACAAATGAGATGAGAACGAGAACATGTAAGATGCCGTCTATTCCTTTAAGTCATTTTAAGGTAGCTAATATAAATGGTACCAATACTCACAGTCTTTTAGGTTAAACTCGCACGGGGCCTTAGCAGACCACAGCCTCATGGTGTTGACAAAGTTGTTTCTATAGCCGGGCACAGGGGTGTCATATGGCAAAGCCAAAACAACCTGTGAACACAATAATCAACCAGTTTGTGGTTATTATGTTAACATACACAAACCTACACATTTATAAAGGGAAATGCTATACCTGAGTATCCACCCATTTGACCCCATCTGGGTGATGTTCTGTCCTACCATAAAAGTGTACAGGGCGCATGTATTCTGGCCTGGCTTTTTCCCATGGGTTGCCATAGCGCAGCCAATCATCTGCCTCTTCAACCTGAGAGCCGGTAATATTATCAAGATATCGTTGTAGTAAAAACGTTATATGTCATTTATGCATAATATTATTTGCAAAAAAATAATGTTTACCTAAGAAAGGTAAGCGGTTCTCATTGCTACAATGCTAGGATGTTGTGGGTGGTTGCCATAGAGTTGCTATGCTTTTGCTAAGATGTTCTGAGTGGTTGTTAGTGCTTTGCTGTGTCATTACTAAAGAGTTCAGTGTGGTTTGTAGGGCATTACTAAGTGGCCGAAGTCAAAAGACCAGACCCCTGAATATTTATGATTGTCTGTTTGATATATGTTCTTAAAGTAAGCACCGCTAATTCATTGTTTTTCATGTTGACTTTTCTTGTTTTCAGATAAATAAAGGTCATTTAAACTACCTGCCAGCCATTCTCGATTTTCTGGTTGAAGATACCAAACTCATAACGAATGCCGTAACCGTAGGCGGCCAGGCCAAGAGAAGCCATAGAGTCCAGGAAGCAAGCTAACAGAGTGAGAAAAATAGAGAGAGAGAGAGTGAAAGAGAGAGAGAGCACAAAGGTGGGTGTGCATTTTCAGATACAGATTAATCTTGTCTGTGAAAAGTTCTCTAGTTTCGAAAGTTTTCAGGATTGTATCTTGTAGGCTTGTTCTACAATCGTCTGACTTTCTTGAGCAAAGTTCAATAAATCCATACTGAGAGTGATGGTTCCTCTGTTAAACCTAAGCGCACAGAGATGAGAGAGATCAGATTACAAACCAGCTAGACGACCAAGACCTCCATTTCCCAGTCCAGCATCTTCTTCCATCTCCTGCAGCTCCTCCATGTCTAGACCCATCTGAAGAACACGGCATGTAATGATTCACTGGTCTCCGAATAATTACATTGGCTTAAAAAATAATTGTGTTGTCCTACAATGCGCTTAATTGTGTTGTCCTACCTGATACATGGCCTCATCGCAGGCATTTTCCATGGCCAGATTCACCATAGTGTTCTGCAGGGTACGACCCATGTAGAACTCCAGGGAGATGTAGTAGACACGCTGCAGATGGAGCAAGGTCAAACGAGAACAAATCAGGGGTTGGTTTTGTTTGGTTTGCCCATAACAATATAGTTTATAGATACTTTAGTTGCTTAACTTGCAAAAGACAGAAGCGCCTTCCACTTATATAAATGTTAAATGCTCTCATCTTGAAATGTCACATGGAGGATTTTGTTGTTAAGGTTACAGTATGTGTTGTGTATCGGCTCTGGAGGATTCACAATCTACAGACCGCTTGAGGACTATTTTTAGACTGTATTCAAGACTTTTAATACTTTCTGGGCGAGGACTCAGTGTGGATGAAGTAACAGAGTGCAGTCCAAACCATGCCTGTTGTAACCTCTGACATTTCATGCTTTTTCATTGGTGTATGAATAGCAAACGAGAGAAAGACAGCAATCGCAGAGGTGTGTGTGGGGAGGGGATGAGGTGCGAGAGGCTGAAGCAGGCTAGTCAGAGAGTGGGGAAGGTCACTGGTGTTATGTAACACTGGCATTTTGACTGTAGTAAAAATAGCCAACAGTGAGGTCACCGGCAAAGGTCACGGAGTGTTTAATGTTGTGCTTTCATGCAGCTAATGAAGAAGATCTGATCTGGGTGCTGAACATCCAACGTTTGTCATCCAACTTTTACATCTATAAAAATTGTACTATTAAAAAGATGTTAATAATCGTAGACATGGACATTATCCAGCTCATTCAGAAACTAGCAATTTCATTGCATTCAATAGCTCTGAAATTGTGGAAGTTATTTCCTACAGTAGTTGAGTAACTACTTCATTACTGTACTTTTGAGTTTAAAGTCAATTTTTGTTTTTGAGGGAATTTCTGCCTTAGGGGCCTGTTCACACCAAGTATGATAATTATAAAGTTTTAAAAATTATTCTACATATAAAAGAATAGTGGAGTTCACACCAAAACTATAACAATTAAGGTACAGAGGAACAATATTATTGGGATTGCATTCAGAGAGATTTATTTGTAACTGATGAATGATAAAACATTGAGAGCCAATCAAAATCCATCCAATTTAAATGGCTTGCACATTTGGAATAAGCATTATTGTTAATGTTTAATTATCGGCTGTTGATGTGGATACTTGTATAGCTATAGTTATTGTCATAGTTAATGTTATGTCTTACTAAACTAACAAGCCAAACAAACTACCCTCTTACAAATCTTACATATACTGATAATGAAATCTATGAAAATGTTAAACATTAATAGCCTCCAATAAAGCCGCTCATCTTTGTTAAAATACCCACCCAAACAACACGGTCTTTGACCTAAAGCAATGCTGTTTAATAACCATTGCATAGTGCTTATTAGCCTATAAGCAACCCCCATGTAAGACAACTATAAAATCAGCTGCTGCTCATATACTTTTTAAAATAATGTTTTTACATAACTTTATTAATATTTTTGCTTTCACTTAGTGTGTTTGTGGCTAAATACGTTGACCTTTAAACAAATAAAGTTTTGACAGTACCCATATCTGCTTGACTTGATTTACCTAGTGGAAAACAAAATGTTGGAATGTTAGTGAGTCTGTATTCATCTTCACATGGAACAAAGAACAGCAACATCATTTTTCAAAACTTCTCCTTGTGTTCCACAAAAATGAAAACTATCCTTTTCAGTACAATTTTCAGCACTTTTAACACCAGCTCTCCATTGAGAGCTGATAAGGGAAAGCTGCACTATATTCCGGATTCTCACATCAGTTTTACACTGCTGGCTGAGCTCCAGATAAATGACAGTCACGCTTTCAAGGAAACACTCAAGAGCCTCATTTAAGCTCTAATGATCAAGTCAAGGTTTATTGCCAATGGCCACCTACAGAATAAAGGAACAAAATTTAGTTTCGTAGATCAATGGGCAAGCGGACAGAATCCATCTCAACTGCCTTCTAACTCTCTGAAGAAAACCAGGTCATTTTAATATCATTTTTAACTAGTCATGATATATTATACATTCAATTTAAAGACACTATAATCTGAATAGAGTTATGCAACTCTCTGACACAGTTTATAATGAGAATGAATTACACATCTCCTCTTTCTCCTGTATGTGACCTTCTTTTTTTTTAGGAAGTAACATTTGACCTTTACATCGTTGACGCCTTGTCCATCCAGGGACTTTGGGCCGGACCAGAGAGGAAAAGGTCAGAGATGCTGGGTTACAGTTTTAGCTTCTGTCTTCTCCTCCACTCGGATATGAATGCCTTGAGCACTAACACATTTTTCATACACTGTCATTGGCTGATTTTAATATTAGCACAAAATGACTAGCGCAATATAAAGTGCCTCAGGTGTTGAATAGAAATATTGATACATACAAAATGTTGCTGCTTTGTGTAAAGGTGTAATAAACATACAATACTGCCTTGCTGTACAAAGTGCAATGTTTGCTCTTGAAAATTACACACATCTCATCTAAATAAATTAGAATCGGCTGCTCGTAACTTGATTACATCAATCTGATTTCCATAGGCTGACACCAGACTGTTAACACAAAGTGCATTATAGTGTAATGTAAAGATCATGCTATTGATCATCAGAATGATTTATTCATCTTCCCAAAGTTGAGCACTGAATATCAATGCAAGCTTTAACGCCACTGCAGACGGCACTATAGCCTTCCAAAGCCATGCCAGAGTTGCACTTTGTTTGTGATCTATAACAAGTACACTCGAGTTTGTTTGAATTATTCAGAGCAGGATGTTTGTAGGGGGTGTTTATCCTGAACTATCTACAAAGCTCTCAGTGAAGAGTCATTAAAGGTCAACAACGCTGTGGCCAAGCAGATCCTCACCACTCAAGCGCTCTCCTCATGCACAAATGTCATGGCGTTACAGTAAGATTACAACGTGTTAGGGCTACGTTGACAGATGCAAGTTTGCGTTGCATTTTGAGATCGTGTACTGAAATCCATGTTTGCAGCAGTCATGCATGCGTTTGTTTTGCATTAGAACCGACATGCACGAACTTACTTTGGGGTCTTTCTCGTAATAACTCTGCTGTGTTCTGATCCATCTCCCTACCAAGTGATCTCTGACTGTGTGCGCGAGAGCAAAGTAATAATCCCGTCTGGTGGAAACATTCCTGTCCTTTACTAGCGTGAAATGCAGATGACGATTAAAGTTTTTCTTCAAATCCGAGACATTCTCCACCCCGGCGAGCCCCCTCACGGAAATCTGCTTCTTTCTCTCGTGGTCTGAAAGTGGTTTGGACATGATGACAGCACTCTCGTCTCCGAGGACAGTTCAGGTACACAGCACACAGCTAACTGGCCCGACAGCACCCATTTAGTTGTGACAGATCTGTGCATTTAAAGTAAGGCTTATGCATATTAATCAGAAGGGCGGAGTTTGTCGCAGCAGCGCGCCAATTACGCGTACAATATGTAAATCTGCTACGTACTGAAATTGATAGAGTGGACATATTTAACGCTTAGGCAATAGATATAAATGTACTGTAGAAGCGCATATTATTTATAAATACACGTCTTATGAGTGAACTACAACTCCAATAATTCCCGTAGCGCTTTAAGAGCTCTGACATTAATAGCAGCAATGACCCAGCTCAAAGGCCGTGATATTTGAACGGCATGCGGCACGGATAGTTATTTAATAGCAGCTGAGTGCCACAGCATCTGTATACAGTACTTAACCTCATGGGCTGGATTATTTTACAATGGACACTTATGTACTGACAAATCCCTTACTCTGCAAAAATCGTAATAAGTGATCTTGTTTCAAAAAAGGGGAAGCAAGAAACGTGCAGAAAGCAAATATAACTTATTTAACGCTGAATCGATGTTGACAAACATTGAAACAATTTAATAGTGATATTTATGCTTAAAACAAATGGAATGAAACCCAAAGATATTGAATTGTTTTTAATTGTCTAATTATGAGACAATTAAAAAACAATTTAATTGCCTGGTAACTTTTCCTGAATTCCATACTCCTCATCACAATCCTATCTTAAATATTAATAATTATTAAAAAATAAGTTTTTATTTCACAAGCTTTTGTGCTGCTGCTTGTTTTAAAATTTGTGGGCACCCCCAGACAAATTCATAAACCTAATTTAAGTCTTGTGATAGAATGTGGTAGAAATATACTTTACTTTTTTAACGCTTTTCTGTCTGTAATTAAATGCAACAGTGAGTTTTCAGTGACGTAGTACTTTTTTACTTTTCAAGTAAATGTATGTTTATGACACAACATGGCCAGAGAGGGGCGCCAATACAGCTATTACGTTTCACATTGATCAAACCCTCGGCATGATGGATGACAGTTGAGTTAAATTCATAGTGGATTTTGTTATTTTTATTCTCCAAACTTGATCTGGAGAATTATCATTGTTGTGTCGTTAGCTTTAAATTACACTGGCATAAGGAAATGGTCAACTATATAACAAAAGTACATATTCTTGCTTTATAGATTTGTGTTTCATAGTTGTTTTGTTGTTTACATTTTACTAAAAACCTATATTATGTAACTGCAGGTTTCCCAGTTCAGCTTCCTCCTTATGGTGTGACAACATGCCCTGTTATTGCTTTATTTTCTAGGCAATAATTGTGATACTGTTGTATGTAGTCAAGACTAAAATGTATGTGCCTGTACAGAAATTGATTTTTAAAGGGAAAAAATAAACTGTTTTCACCATGTTCGCATATTCACTGAAGTAAAACATGACAGCCAGCCACGGTCTTCTGGTTGCTATATGTATGTAAGAGAAGGAAATGAATTTCTTAACCATTCTTTGTTGATAAAGCCTAAAATGATTATGCCTTTAAACCAAAAATAGACACTTCACTCAAAATTTTAGGCTACTGCCAGTTTCACAAACAAGAGAGTTGATTCAGAGGATCAAAATTGTTTTGCATTTAACACGCCGCAAATCAAACTAAATTGCTTTTTCTCTATTTTCCCTCTCCCACTCTTTTTTCTTGTGAATGTGAAAATGAGCTGAACCATCTCTGCTATGAACAGGAAATGCAACTGCTGTACATTTCTCAACTGACAGGAAACAGGCTGCTGTACTCAAAGTGAACCCCAGCCCTGCGAGGCCCTCGCTTTCCAGTACATTTAGTTCTTTCATGAGAGGAGACACTACAGTAAAGCCCCGTGTTCATTAGCACCGCACTTTGCTGTTGTGATCATCACTGATGCCAGATTAACTGGGTAAGTTCCTTTTAAAAGCGTTGAAGGATTTATTTCTGTTTTCCGAGACCTGCATGACACGGTGCATGTTTTTGTCGTTTATACATCTTGTTTTTCACTGGATGAGTCTTGTCGACATGTGACCGAGCATCGCGTGTTTGATGGCAACGAGAAACATCTCGCATCTCTGAAGCCTTCTCTGCTTTATTGATTCTGTTTCCTTTGCCATGCGCGGTGTCATCTCATTTTCAGACTGAGAAAAGAGAGGGATCAAAGAGAGAAGTGGAAAATTAGGCGAGGGGAGAAGGAGGGGCTGTGGAGAACAGTGGAGTGAAAAAGGATGGATGGCATTTCATCGGATCAGTCAGCCAGCGTGGATGAGCTGGTGGAAGACTGCATCAAAGCCTTTGGTCAGTCGGCACATTTGCTTCCTTCTTCTCTAGTGTAAACAGTCTGATTAGCCAGCTGAACAGCACTCTCTCTCTCTCTCTCTCCTCCTTTCCCTATTCCCTGCACCCCCTTCTGTATTTCTCATTTAATTTCTCTTGCTCAGGGGCCTCAACATTTTTTTTCAACCAAAGACTTTGGTGGATAGAGGGATAAAGCAGGGACTCCCTGTGCTTAACATGGCTTAAAATAACATGTATATATTACCATATAAATGTATTTAAAATACTTTGATATGATGCTAGCATTGCAAGCCATGAAAATGTAATTATTAAAACATATTCCTGTGCTTTACGTTTTAAAATTTAAGTACGCATTTTAAAGTGAGAAAGACTATTAAATATTAAGCTGGACTTTATAGCCTCCTAAATTAATATGTGGTTGACATTTAATTGCATTTTGTATTTCCACAAGGTCACGATTTCATATGATCTAGTTTCATATAATGAGGTAAATGAATGACATTAATATGTTTGGTCTGTAGTCTATGAAAGACTTTTGCATTAATACAGATTACACACTTAATACATAATAGAATTAAATAAAAATAATAATAATGTTGGTGGTACATAAGGAACGTTCAATGTTGTGAGGTAGGCAGCTGTTTATGTACTCCTGCACTAACATTGACAAAATTAGACACTCCATTGTGTTTTATTTTATTTTTCCACCAAAACAAGTCTGAGATGCAACAATAATTGGCGGACCCCCTGCAGTATCACCACAGACCCCTTGTTGAAGACCCCCGCTCGTACTGTTGCTTAAATAACCTGTTCATTTCCACTGTCTTAGGTTTTTTTTTAGCTTTTTATGATTGGGAGCTTCAGTATGGTATGTCAAAAGAATGAAACTCAAAGACAATAGGTTTATGTCAATTAAAGTGAGACTCCTTTGCTTTTGTCTTACTGCACGTCTTTGTCTGGCTGTCTTTCTCCCAGACGACGATGGCGGGCTGAAGGAGGCATCATTTGTACGGATGTTTCTCACCATGCATCCCTGGTACCTGTCGTCCTCTGCCCTAGCCAAGAAACTCCTGCACAAGTATCCTACTTTAGCAGATCTTTAGCTTTTAACACTCTTTCTGAGAACTCTGCATTTCAAAAACTAGCATTACTGTCAAATACACCAGAAAAGAAATAAAAGTCTTTGTACAATTTAGTTTCCGAGGTGACAGCATGGCTTTTATGCTAGACATTTAGCACTTAGTACATTCATGGGTGGGGTTTGTCGTTTGAAGAGAGGCTGACAGCATCACAATCTGTTTCCATCACGCTCCTCATAGAGCTCACTGGTAATGAAGTGGAGCTACCTTGACAGTATTACAGGTCTCAGGAACAGGATTGTTCTGCAAATCGCCAGTCTCAAATATGTCACCTTGTCAGGTAGGTTAAAAACCCATTTGTTCACCTCGTTTTTCTCCTTACTTTGTTTTCTTGGACATACGCTCAGAAAAGCTCAGTACTAATGCTGAACCGTACAAATACAGCAGGGTCCAAGGGTCTATGACCATTAGTGAAAATGCTTCCATTTAAACGATCTATAAAGCATTTCATTTATACTGATCCTCTGTGTTTTTGGAATGGTTTCGAGGATAAACAAGACTGTACGTTTGAAACGTGTATATTTAGCCCAATCTTTGCCTTAATGCACTTAGGCTTGCAGGGGCCTTGTGAGCTTCCATGGAAACCAGGAAATCTGACCTTTTGTACAAAGGAGTTAAGATCAGGTCAATATGACCCAGAACTGAATTTAGACCATTAAGTTGTTTTTGTTATACGTTTTTCAAAATCCAAAACGGCTGTTTATTTCCAGGTTTAAATTCGATTCTGAAAACCTAGACTAGATTTTTTCACAGCACTGTATTGCTTATAAAGACGTGCATGGCTTGTGTCATGAGACAGCTGGGTTGGATCACAAAAAATATATTCAGAATTTAAATAAAACGTTTGAGGCAAGACTGTTCACAGAAAAAACTAGTTCTCCTGATGTTGTGCCCAGACCTATTTTATGCATAACTTCTCAGTGTCATGGCTCTCTGTTTTGCTCTCTCTCTTTCCCTGTCAGGTACTGGATATCTAAGTTCCCAGCTGAGTTTGACCTGAACCCCGAGCTGGCTGAGCAGATCCGCGGTCTGAAGGAGCGACTGGAGCAGAATGGAGATGTGAGGCGTAGTCTGCTCATCGACATAGACAGCATGTGAGTCACAGGGGCCAAGGATTCAGCCAAACCGCTGCTCTTTTGATGCAGAGGGCTGGAGAATGCACTGAACATCACACATGGGCCACATCTAAACAGCTGAGCATTTTATGCAGTGGCCCGTTCAGTTCCTGTTCACATAGTGTTGTATGAGACTTTAGTAGGCTTTATGGACCATACTGTACAGGAGTGGAGTCTATATAAACTTAAATTGAAGATTAAAGGGGCTGTTAGATATGAATATGAATGGTATCTGGACATCCTGGACAAAAGACAGAAATACAACTGATTAGTCATGAGCGGTTTCCAGGCATAGCGGGAAGGCTGATTTATTATGTGAAAATACTTTCACATTTTGTTTTACAAAATTATTTAATTATTACTTCATTATCATTAAGCATCTTTAATTTATGTTGCTAAATAAGAACTACAACTACTATGAGTAATGTGAATTTACATGCTTAACGAATGAAGACAGCCATTGTAGTCCTTGTGTTGCAACCTGCTAGCAACTTACACTTTCTGACAAATCACACAGCAGCTATAAATGTTACATTTGCGGTATGAATGTGTGCAATTTATAATGTAGAACAAAATGTCTTCAAACAATGTTAACCACAGACATTATTTTATTCATAAATCAAAAACAACTGTTCTAAACACCCATTTGAAATTCCCGAGGGAATCCACAGACGTTCAAACTGAGCTGCTATAAACAGCGTGTTTTGTTTTGTTGCCTGCAGCCCATCATACGAATGGAGACGGCAGCTGTCTGAAACCATCCAGAAGAAACGCAAGACCTCTCTTCTGTTTGACCACCTGGACGCTTCCACCCTGGCCGAACATCTCACTTATATGGAGTACAAATCGTTTTGCAAAATACTTGTGAGTCTATTAATGTTTTGCAATCATTGATAGTAGTCACATCTGAGCCAATTAGAAGTGCATGATCTGGATTCACACTGCGAATGACAAATCGGTTTCAGTTCCAGGACTACCACAGTTTTGTGATGCACGGCTGCACAGTGGATAATCCTATTCTGGAGCGTTTCATTACCCTCTTTAACAGCGTTTCCCAGTGGATCCAAATCATGGTTCTTAGTAAGCCTACAGCTCAGCAGAGAGCCACCGTCATCAGTGAATTCATCAAAGTGGCCCAGGTTAATGCGACTCTTATATTCTGAGCTATGCAGTCCATTTATATGCAGTCTGGAGCTTATTGTTTAGTGTGTGTGTGTGTGTGTGTGTGTGTGTGAACAGAAGCTACTGCAGCTACAGAACTTCAACACCCTGATGGCGGTAGTAGGTGGACTTAGCAATAGCTCCATCGCTAGACTCAAGGATACACAGGCGCTCATCTGCAGTGAGACACGCAAGGTGAGAGCTGCCAGAGAGCTGCTTTGTAAACACACCTCCAATACTGGCAACAAAAACAAATAACTGTGACACTTAAACTCTGGCTAAAGGAGATAAGATTGTTAAAGTCAGTGAGGGGAGCAAGCTTCACAGCAGATGGCTGGAGTGCCATTTTCATACTCTTCGCCAGATTGCACAGAAATATCAATGCTCAAGCGGAGTGTTTTGTTGGCAGAGATCCAAACATGCCCTCGTAAAAAGTGTATTTATAAACTTTTAGACCCCTGTATTTCTATATATTTAGTGAATGAGAACTTTGTTTACTAATGGTCTGGTCCGTGTTTAATCAGGTGTTTGATGAATTGGTGGAGCTGGTCACTTCATCCGCAAACTACAGTCACTACCGTCAGCGCTTCTCGGAATGTTCGGGATTCCGTTTTCCCATTCTTGGGGTGCATTTGAAGGACCTGATTGCCGTCCATGTGGCCCTGCCTGATTGGGTTGACCCAGAGAAAACCAGGGTCAACCTCACCAAGACGCATCAATTGTACGCCATCCTGGAAGAGCTGGCGCTCATTCAGAGCACTCCGCCCAACATAGAAGCCAATTCAGACCTGCTGAATCTGCTGATAGTGAGTCTAATATGGGTGGGATTGAGCATGGACTGGGCTTCCGATCTTATCCGTAATCTAAATGATTTTCCGTGTGTATTATGATTCTGAAAGCAGGATTTCACCAAGAAGCTTTAGTGTACAGCTGAATTATATTACTTCAACCAATATTACTTTGGTAATATTACTTTGGTTATATAAAAAAAGTTATTTAGGTTATATCACATAAGTCAGAGTGGTGTTGACTGTGGTGATATTCACAGTCACATTCAACCTAATTATAAAACCATAACCACAAAACCATCTGTTATATATTAATGTTAAATATAAACATTTGACGGTAAACTAAATTATCTGGGTTTATGAAATGATATAGCCTACTTTTATTGACCTACTTTTAGTTTAATGTCAATTATCAGATTCATAGAAAGTGTGAATGAGTAGATTGGATTGGACATTAGCCATCAACTACACATCCTTCTGTCCCCGGCCAGGTGTCTTTGGACCAGTACCACTCAGAGGATGAGCTTTATCAGCTCTCTCTCCAGAGAGAGCCACGCAAAACCAAACTACCAGTGAGTCCCACCCACCGACATAACTGCTCAGATAGCAAATCAGTGGCCACCATGAAGCTGAAACCACCAATTACAAGCACTCATGACACAATTTGACAGATCAATTTTCCTGTATTGCTTGCATAATCCATTTATGTAGACTTGCAGCTGGGAGACTGAACCACTACTCTATAATTATTCTGTTCAATCGACAGACAGCAGTCATTTATACATATCTGCTGGTGCCTTATTTTCACTTGCTAAGTGACTACACCATTGATCTCCGGCCTTTTAGACTTCCAGCTCAAAGTCGCAGTCCCCACTTATAGAACAGTGGGCATCTTCCGTCAAACCCAAAGCGGATCCGGACATTATCAACAAACACATTGAGAAAATGGTGGAGGTATGTAACCCGTGCACGATTTATTCTAATTCACTTATAAAGACCTCTGAATGTGCTTTGATTTTCTTATAAACATACTGCGCATTATGTACTTAAAGGGATAGTTCACCCAAAAATTATGCAAGAGATTCAGAAACTAGCACAGCAATGTTGGAAATTGGTTGCCGGTTTGACTGCCAGTTTTACAGTATAGTGGTTGTTATACAACAATATTTTACCTCAGAATATTGCAATTGACCAATCAGAATCAAGTATTCAGAAGAGCCATATAATCCATGAAAAGGATTTAACCAGAATACTTCTTTATTAATCTTATTTATCTTATCTTATTGATAGTCAGTGTTCCAAAATTTCGACACCAATGGCGATGGCTACATTTCCCAAGAGGAGTTTGAGATCATCAGGAGCAATTTCCCTTACCTTGGCAAGTTTGATGAAGTGGACCAAAACCGGTGGGTTAATCAAGACACCTATCTAGTGTACTTATTTTCACCAGTTTGTCAAAGGCTACGGTGCCGTAAAGATCCCATCTTTCTATTTTCATTTTTTTGCCTGCAGGGATTGTAAAATTAGTCGAGAGGAGATGATTGAGTACTTCACCAAGGCAAGCTCTTTACAGAACTGCAAGATGGGCTTTGTTCACACATTTACAGAGGCGAGCAGTGTCAAGCCTTCGTTTTGTCGGCACTGCTCTCGCTTGGTGAGTACTCATTTTATTTAGGGCTCAAACCCTTTATCTTCATCTCCAGCCCGCTGACAAGCAGCAGATGAGATGAAATAAGCTCTCTTCAGCGTCACGAGAAACAGGCATTCAGATCTGTATCTATCTGTGCATATAATGTGATCTATTTTATTATAACTGAGAATCAAAATCATGTTTACAACTGGTATTTGTTCAAATTTGTCTCTCCTGTCAGAGCTTTATGGCTTTACATGGCGCTTATGTTGTTTTTGGTTGTGCACAGCAGTTTTGTTTTTTCAGAAGCGCGCTGGGGGAGGGGGGATGAGGGTGTGCCTGAGGGAAAGATGTTGTTGTTCACATTTGGGGAGGTACGGTTGGGTGTAGATAGTAACCACTTCCTATTTTCAAATTTCCTGTTAAGGTCCACCCCAGCACGGTTTTATCTGTGGTGTTTTTAGTTGACAGGGTTTTATAAAATGACATAATTATTTTCATATTATATATACGTATTAAATTTTCTTAATGAATTTTCTACAATGAATAAAAGAGTAGTCCAAAAGCATTTTGCATATAATGAAATCAAGTTTAAGACTTGTGTAGCTCATGTTAATTTTCTAAACTGACCAAGCAGCAAAAATCCATTTTCATGTTTTTTAAAATGTTTTTTATATGGTTTGGTTTTGTTTTTCAATATATCTTTTTTTTTAGATATGGGGATTTTACAAACAGCGATACAAATGCAAAGGTACGTCTCACTTCCTCAATCTTCTGAGCCTCAGAGAGCAGCTCTTGGGGCCTGTGATGGTGTCGTGACTCTTCTCCCTGTTTTTCAGTGTGTGGGGTGAGCTGTCATAAAGATTGTCAGAGTCGTTTGGCCATTGAGTGCCGCAAGCGGACACAGAGCATCAGTTGTGACAGTGGCGCTTCCTTTAAAGCCACACGCTCCTTCAGCTTCCCTCCTCCCACCAGCACCCAGACAATAGCAGAGTGTCCTGGTAAATACAGACATATTCACATGTGTTCTTGAATACAAAGGCATCCACACACACATCTAACACTACACAATTCATATAGTGTTGCAGAGAGCCTGTAAAATAATAAACATATATAAATATTTCAGATTCTCACTAATGAAATCACGAATCAAATGAGCACATATTTAAAATTGACCATTTGAACTCCATTGTGACCAATGAACTCCATCAAAATTCTTCCATTGAATCACACAAAAGATTGTCCGGAACATTCTCAGGTCATGCTGAGATAACACAGATCATCACTTTCTGCACAAGCCTCTGAAGTCCATGGCAGATTGAGCGCATGCTGTCATTAAAGGATTAGATCATCCAAAAATGAAAATGCTTTCATTATTTACTCACCCTCATGTTGCTCCAAATCAAACGCTGTTGCTGTGTCTATTGAAGACTAAAGTAGATTTTTAGAAGAAACCTCACATAGATTTCTTCATATGCATAGACACATATAGTACTGACATGCTTAATATGAGAAATGTAGAATCACCATCCTATCCATGTTCTATTTATTTTGTATTTATTATGCATTTTGACTTCAGTGATTCTTTCTCAGCCTATGTTATTCTCTTTACCTCCACAGTCATCACAGATGACCCTCAGGAGAAAGAGGATGAGGTTTTTGATGTCCACCTTTGATGAGGTAAGACAGAAACACCCCCCCCCACACACACACACACAAACACACCTTGTGCTTTTTCAATAACTCCTTTCATGAAGAGAAATCCATGACCCGGCATTAGATATGTTCCTCTCCTTTCCATTTCCATAGGAACATCCTGGAGCAAATCCATAAGCAACCGCAGCCTAGTGAGAAAGCAGCATTATTCTCCAAAGCCTTTGTGTGCGTGCGTGCGTGCGTGCGTGCGTGCGTGCGTGTGCGTTGATCTTCTGTTGTTCCAGTGTGGTATGCTCTTGATCTCTTTTACTGTGGTAAGAATCACAGAACCAAACATTAATTATACATAAATCTTATATCTGGAACAAGTTCTACTCATTTAAATCATTATAATATATATATAAACATATTTTAATTTTAGTGCTTGTTTTATGTCAAGGAATATAAGGTCATTGCAAGAGAAAAGTATATACTGTATTATATGTAACAATGTGGACATATAATTTATTTATATGGCATCCCAAATGTACAGACTGTCTGCAACTGCATGATTTTATAGATCATTTTTATCATCATTATATTAAATATATATTTATGTAGTCAAGGTGACATGAATGACATGTTGCAGACAGCATTGTGCCTTGGTCATCTTTTATCATGGGCTTACATTTTCCACCAACAGAAGGCGCTGTTGTCCTAAATTAAAAGACATGAAACGCTCTCGTGCTCTCTCAGTATCATTGCATCTTTCTGTATTTATACCATTATGATTAAGGATATGAGTGGTTTATTTTCCTTTAAGTATTTTTACTGTACCATCATGTATGTTTAAATGTCTTTTGGTAGAAGAGATGAATACATATATGATAATAAATATAACCAGTAGTTGTTTTCCTCTGTCTCTGCGTTCGAGAGATTATTACCTGAGAATTGCATAGAACTTGCTCCATTAAAAAAAACAGTCTGTGGGATTCTCAAGGGAAATAGCTCAGGAAATGCATCATCCCCCTCCAGACAAACAGCTGTATACTGATAACAGAGACAAAAAATAGGAAAGACAAGTTTATTTTTCAATCAAACTATTTTCAATTCACTATTTACTGCAAATACCATGCTGTGTGAATCGTGCGCTGCAATTGGCCTCTGCTCAAAGGGTTAATCTAGCAGGTTGAACCTTGAGCAGCAAGGCTGCAATTACGTTCACAGTTAAGTTGCGCTTGCCACTTTATCAACACAGGCTTTTAAGGTTATTTTTTTAACACTTGGGTGAACCATGTCACCTGAACAGAAATTGCTACTGTTCGGGAAGCTATAGCTGACAGTGTGGGCGGGGCTTAAAGCATTGCCATTCGGGTTACATTATGTGCTTAAGACGTCCATTAGTGTCTCACGCAAGTAGAAATGTGAGTGCTTTGCCGTTACATATGTAAATCATTTGTTCTTAGTTTTTTCCCCACTGTTAAAAAGAAATTGGTGACATTATGGAATGTCGCCATGTAGATTGTTTGAAACTGTATATATCAAGAATACAATGTTAATATACAAAGTTGAACTACTAAAATCTACTTATACTGGCAACCACCTTCATAATAAAAGTGGGAAAATAAAGGGCCCACATTATATATTTATTATTTACTGTAAAACAAATAAGCCCTTTTTGTCTTAAATCAAAGGGTTAATACCTTACCTTAATTATTCTTAACATAAAACATGAGTTTTTAATTTAAAATCCATAATGTTTAAGGTATTTTAGAGTAAAATGACATGTATTTTCCTGGTAAATTTGTAACTTTTACCATGTTACAACATATTAACCAATTAACATGTTTTAATATAGCATATTTACCTTGTTTTCATTTTTCATTTTTTAAATTGACCATGATTTACTGTAAATCTGTCATATAGACTCTATAAGATCACTTCAAGAACATGCTTATGCATCTTATCACTTTGTGGACAAGCAAGATGATACATTGGGCCCACGTGAGGGTCAAATATCAGTATTATCTTCTATTTCTGGAGGATTTCGAGCAGAGAAAGGAAACCGCAGCAGAGGTCAGGGATGGTGTGGGTCTCAGGAGACCCCTAAGCGGCACTGATATTCCTACCTGATACGGATTGTCTCCACTCACAATTACCCTTGTGAGATCATCTGCGTAGAGCGCATCTGATGGAGTTTCTCACTCTCTCTATGAATGCCGGATATGGTATCAGTATGCTTAAGGGAACCATCAACAGCTTCATCTTAATAATCAACTCGTTAATTACAGAAGAGAGAAGAAAGCCGGGTGTTCTGGTCCATTTTACTAATGTTCAATATGAAAGCATCGCTCCACAAGATGCTTTGGTGGCCCCACGGGCCTCGGATACACAAACACACGCATACACACACAGAAACGCACGCACTCACTTTATCAGCAGTATTGGATCAGCACCAGGGGACTGAAATTAGCATTCATTAGCGGTTGCTCCGGGAAGGGTATGTTTACAGGAGTGCAGTATAACTTAGCCTAACTTGTTACATGTGTGTGCGTGTAAATGAACTGCACAACATGAGATATGTCTGAAAGATGAAAAATGCTGCCTGCGCAGGCAGTGCGCGGAGGTAGAAACGAATCCACCCGAATCCAATGTCTGGATAACATCCTGTTTACTAAGGTGCATTCATATGATCGGATTTTGAAGGCAGAATAAACATGCCTCTGATCCACTGCTAAATTTAAAAGGGGCCCCGGCATCCAATTAGAACGCTATATTATACAGGACCTGAGTGAGACACCCCCATGAAGCACATTTTCCCACTAGAAGGTCCTTCAATGTGATTCTGTCCTTGCAGAACTCTAGCTGCTTAGCAGCGGTTGTCTGCTCTGACGTCTTTCAGAGCTGCTTATTTACTTCCACATTCATTCCACAGTGAATGTTTATAATGACATAAAATTCTTCTGTAAGACCAGCCATGTCCAGATAACACTCTTCATCTGTGTTTCTTCGGTCATTGACCTTCATGAGCGCAAATGAGTTTATATCTGTAATGGAAATTGCTCTATGATAAAAGTGAAAGGCCTTGATTGAGGTCAGAGGAGGGAATGAAAATGTAAGAGTTACTGTGATGAAGACTTGCCTGTCAGAAAAGATAGTTTGAGCTTTATGTCATGCTCCATTCTGGGCCACTCAATTCACTGACATTGAGAAGAAGTCATCATTACTGGCCCAATTGTAATTTGTAGTATCCTCATTTGAACTTCAGGACCTCTCGCTCTCTTAATGAAACGAACACCTAATCTACCCGCCTGGAAAACCGTTCAGTTTCCGGGAAAATACCGTAATTACACATTCATACCAGAGCATACGAACAGGAATTGTCCTTTTTTGCATTATCCTGTTTTTATTCAAGCTAAACTACAATTATGAAAAGCTGTGTGGTTGCAGGCACATAGAATTTATAATACAGGTTGTTCCTGCATCTTAGCTGCTAGAGCATTGTATTAGCCGCACAAAGGTTGGGGGTTCAATTTACATTAAACGCACGTACTAATGTAATGTATACATTGAATACACTGTGCCAAAAGTGCCAAATGAATAAATGTAATGTAATTTTTATGATACATTTAAAAATATTGTTTTTAGAGTGTGTAGAGTCTATTAGAACTATTTTGCACGTTTAAGATTTAACGTGAACTACAGAAGATTTTGTGGTGTCACGTTTTCGTCATTCTACAATCACATTTACTCACCCTCATACTGAAATCCTTTTGTGCTAGTACTATATGCCTTTACTACTGTAACGTGGTATGGCTTTAAAACCCGCCCGCAAATGCGGTTGTTAATAAATTATCGAGCAAAATTGCAGTCACACATATCAGAAAACGAACATAGGCTCATTGACGTTGTCAGTTCGGATCGACGATTTCCAGCCCACACAGAACAAATAACCGCCCAAAACATACAGCCAACAGAATTCGATAAATTTAACAAATTTTTGTTACCATTTCGGCCAGGTTTATTGATCATTTAATATCTCCTTTAAACTAAATATTCACGACACAAAATACTGTACCAGCCGGAAAAACAAAAAAACAGAATCTGGGATTAAAACGTGTCAATTATCATAATAATATACTAAACAAAACAAGCTAATAAAAAAATGCTAGTTATTATACACCCACCCAATGCATTTTCCTTTGGTCAAATCCATCTAATCCGTCTAATCTAGCAACACTAAATACAAAATAAATTATATATTAAAACGTGAGTCAATGAGTCGTTGATTGCATTTTTTTGCATTTACTTTTAATCTTTAAATGGCAAACCACATTAGGGATGGAGCAAAGCGTACCAGAGGGGCGGGGCAAACACTGAAAGGTTTCAGGTGAATGGAGGGAAACTTTGAATTTAAAACAAGATAGATTTTCTTGGCAAACAAATGAACAACATTTTTAGATCGTACGGATCGTTTGGATTATATCGTCCCAGTTAAAAACCGACATGGTACAGTGTGTACCATGTACACCATGTACATAGTACAGTGTGTAACATTCTGCAACACAAATCAAAATATGATGGTAAGTAAATGGTGACGATTTTAATTGTTGAACGTAATTAACCTTGTAGCAACAAAGAATGAAGCATGACACATTTTGGCATAATATGTGGTTACCATGGTAATTTTTTTTGTATGGGGCAGGTGCCACGGTGATGCTTTATGATGGTCAAGGGTGATGATTTGGACTAGGTGCATAAAATATTATAAACTATACAGTTCACTAGTGGTGGGCAGAGCGATGCATCGTTAAACCGTTGAAGCAAATGTGTCGTATTGTGTCGAGGCTTCCAAACAACGCG
>JAZGTJ010006131.1:0-25745 GCA_036877575.1 Botia almorhae | reverse complement strand
GTTAACTAACAGACCTAAATAGCACGTTATAGTACAAGTTATACTGTACATATATACAGATGAACACTGTACTGTAGCTGAACTACACAAAAACAAAAGTGACATTTCAGGTATGGCTGTGTCAAATTCATAAAACAACAGCAAATCTCCGACTACTTTTAACCACAGACCTTATTTTATTGATAAATTCAAAACTGCTATTCTAAAAGCCCATTACAAACCAGCCCATGCCTCAAGTTATAATTCTCTTCTGTGTTTCAGGACAACCCACTGATCTTTTCTACTGCACACAACAATGGCAAGAGCTTTCTCACAACTGCAATCTATCGGCTGGCTTTGCACAACTTTCAAGAGTCAGGTTGAGTAGGTTTATATTAATCTAGTAGGGTTATATTAATCAACGAGTAAGCAAAGTTGTGTTAAAGTACCAGGCTGCAACAGAAAACGCACGTTTCCAACTAGCTAATCTGTAGGTTTGCAGCGCCGTTATGTAAATACCCACAATGCATTGCACGGCGGTCCGTAACAAATTGTGATTGGTTGTTTTACATATCCACCAGACAATGACATTTCATCTTTGTCTTTATATACGTCTAATTTATAGCTGCTTGTACATGCCACACCAGCTGATGTGCTGACGATCATATAGGAGTGTGTGTGTTTAATAGTGGGTTTATAGAGGTGACAATAATCAGATCTCTATTATAAAACTGTGTGTGTTATACCAACATACTCCTGGGGAAGGTCTGTCAACAGTAAAGCACAAGCTCTACATATTACGAAACCTTCCGAAGAAATCACATCTAATCACATCTACCACACAATCACATCTAACTAAACAGATCATAAAGTGTAACATGCTAAGTGGTATAGCATCTTTGCTAGCATTCTCGCGCGCAGCAGTTGTGCAGTAGAGAAGCTAAAGATAGATGCCAAAGTTGAAGGACACTGGCCCTGGGCATAGACAGACTTCTGCAAGACCCAAAAACACACACACTCACTCACTGGTTCACCTGTGGGGCGGCAGTTGGCAGGGTGGCAGAGAGCCTGCTTCCCTTAGGCACACACTTCCAGGGCTGCTAACACACACACACACACACTTACTCGGTCTCCTTCTAAACACTGATTTCACCTGCCAAAAATCCTCCAAGGTCACACATTGTCACTCTCCATTCGCGAAATAATCCACCTCAGATCACAGACACAACTAAGGTCCGAAACATACACTATAGGTCGTGCATAAACGGAGACACTTTTTGTACATTTTTTTTACATTGCATTCTCACCATTGCCACGGGGGGCGCTATAGCGGCATTAGCAAAATTGTCATCAGAGCATCGTCTACAGTTTAATCAAAATACTCTAAACTAATTCTGAAACATATTATCTGTTGACAAGGTTGTGTATCACTGCTCAAAGTTGTTGTTATCATTTGAAGGCCACAAATTACTTGAAGAGCTCTTTTAACAGTAAGCTTATAATAGCTTCACCACTTTTGCCATATGAATAAACAAATGGACCTGAAACAATGAAATACCTTTAGTTATTTTACTGGCTCTTTTATCAGAGAGTCGGCGGGGACACAACATGAGCGCCATGTGAAAAATAAACAGGTTTTCTGAATGGGCGGTCAGTTATACAGCGATGCTAAACACAGCGACCGTTATTCTGAAACACCTGACCGCTGACCATGTGCCACAACTGACCAATCAGAATCAAGTATTGTAGAGAGCCGTTACATGATGGGTGATTTCTAAAGGAAAACCACAGTGCATATGTACACACTGTATTCAGACGCTGCTATAAAGAGAGAGAGAGAGAGCGAGAGAGAGAGACAACGAGGTAATAACAAATGTCCCATTGTGTGTGGCTGTGCGGTGATTTATGTAAGGTGTGGCTGGATGAGGGAGATAATGCCAAGAGAAATGCTTCATTTCATAAATCTATTCCAAAGGCCTCTGTTCCACCTACACACACACACACACACACACCTCCGTCTCACCTGCTATTGACATCCAAACAAGTGCTCTCTGTTCACAGCTAAGTAATGATGCAGTATCACAAGAACTAGGGCTCGAGTCTGGCTCTCAGGGGCCCACACACACACACACACACACACAAAGAGACACATATACATAAGGAGGAGAGAGAGGCCATGGGAACTTATATAAGCAAAAAGCCACCACATAATCAACAAACACTCAATTACCCAGTGTCCTTTGCTTCCCGCGATATTAATAACACACGCTCTCGGCCTACACGCACCGCCAAAGGCTATTAAACGTGTCTGAGCAAAGGAAAAACAGAACAAACAGGGAAAATCGCAACATGAGAGATGTGGAAATAATTCCAATCTCCATTCCGAGGCTAAATGCAGGTGATCCTGGAAGCTGGGCAGGTGGGAAATTAGTTTACTCCGCTGAGACTTCAGGTAATGGAGGCGAATGTGATTCCCACGCACACTCCCCAGTCCACATGAAATAATAATGTTTGGGAAATATAACAGGCTACATTTCCATTTGCTCCTTGGAAGTGATGCATCTCTTTTGAGAGGGTCCACCAAACAAGAATTGCGTTCGAGGGTGATCGCTTTTCCCCACACAACTGAAGATCAAGGAGAAATTATAGAGAATGGAATCGAGTACCAAAGCCGCCGACAATAAAAACGGCGCGGCGTGTTTCTTTCTTTCCGATGATAAAATGTTTTGAGCCTCTTTTCAAAGGCCTGGGCTGAGAAAAGGAGGTTTTATCTCATTTCCTCTTCCTCTTGAAGCTGTTTTCTCTAAATAATGACTGTGTTCTAAAAGCCTTGTTTTCATATCGTGTTTCTGTGCTCCGGTCGTTTTTTTGGAAATGGTGACATCTGGTCTTTTGCTTATGCCGGGGGTAAATCAAGCCTTTAACCTGACAGAGGGTAAAAGCAGAAATATATTTATAAAAGCAGGAAAAGTCAGACGCGTCCATCTAAACACCAGCTGTAAAGGCCCAAAGGACGACCCCGAGGACTGACATATTTCTATAAAGAAGACTGAAGTCATTTTTTTTCAATACTTTTCAGGATTGTGCACAACATGTGGGACATCATACATATCAAATATCACGTTTTCGGTCATTAAAATTCCGCATTCTAATTAGTGTTGCAAGCCAGATTTGAACCTGCCACACGGGCACCAAGGCTCAATATGCCACAACTCCAATGAATTCTAATGCTTGTGATACCGTCAATTTACTGTGTCATTCTTATTTTCACAAATCCTTAAAAAATCCCAACAGCAGCTTAAAGAATGAAGTCTTTAGTTGCTCTCTCAGACAGAAACACTGAACTGCATTTACACAGCTCAACAGAGTGATCCACGAAGGATCTGAGTGTCTCTTTCTCTATCTCTCTGCTGTCTCTGTGGAGGTGAACCAGACGCCGTGTCTGGAGCAGGGCACAGGAGCGCAGTGGAGACACCTTGCTGTGTCTTTGTCTCGGTGGCGACAGGGTTCGGCCGGAGACCCAGTCACCTGGGATGAGGCCAGTCATGTCCTGAATAGAGCTCTTTCTTCATTGCTCGCTCGCTTTCAGTCTGTCTTCCACAACACAACTTCAGTCTGAGTGCAAACCTGCAGTCTTACATCATAAAAGCATCTAAATTTAACAGAACATCTCCAAACGTCAGTAGCTAAATCATCACCGGGTTCGAAAGTTTGATTCATTTATGCGATTTAGCTTCAAACGTCCAGTAATGAAATGAAGCGAGTTTTTGCATCATAATTGGAACGCGTTTGATTAATGATGCAAAAAATAAACAAATATAAATTACAAAAAAACAATAACAAAAAATGCACAAAAATATAGAAAAATATGTACGCAAATATTGTATTTACGTCTTTGTTAGTGGGGATAAAAATCTGTTTAAAATATATACTACAAAAAATACAAATAAAACAAACAAATCCGCCTTTTAAGCCATCAGATACCATAAACAAATTACAGTATTTATTTTAAGTGTATTTACTAATCCCAATCATTAACATACACTGACCGATAAATCTACTGTATATCACATGGGCAGCAGTTAGAACAACAACCAAGACGACTTATTTCAACTCCCACTGCGCCGGCACACATCGGCATACAGCAGTGCTATTTCAGTGAGCTACAGTGAGTCAGGGCTGCTGGGGCTCCGGTACACCTGAGTCTCTCCTGCTGTAGTCTACAGCGCTGAGCAGGCACATGAGTGAATAGTCCAGATCTAATTACCGTGGCTTAATTAGTATCGGGGCTAAACCTCCACGGGGCACCTGCGATCTTAATTCATATGCTGACAGGGAGGAACAAGTGTTAATGTGCTGTATTTATGTTAATACTCCCAAAGTGTATGTGTGTGTGCTGGTCTGTGAGGCGTTCTCGTGCAGCACCTGAAATGTCTGACTGTATACAATTGAAGATGATCGCGCGGGTTACGTCTCTTTGACGTGTCGGCGGAAGAAGAACGCACACAAACGGATCACGGCTAGCGCGCTGGAACTAGCCATGCTATGTTTCGGATATACCGCTGTGATATCAACACACCTACGCGTAACTAGCTTAAGTGCTATGAATATAACAGTCCAGTCAACACATACACAACACATATACAATCGCATATACACTTATTTTTACAGTAACAGTAACATATACCTCATGAAAAAAATGTATTGTATGTATTTTATAATTTTCTATCGTTTCTTTTTTCCTGTTTCTCTACTGTTTTTCTTGTGTCTCTGTTTGTTGTTGTTTTCTTATTTCTCTTATGTCGGTTTGTTATGTTAGCTGTTTGTTTTAAAACATATTTTTAAGCAGCTTTGCAACAATGCACAAATTGTGACAATAGAAAAAAAATAAAAAATAAAAAGTAAAAAAAAAAGTAAAAAATGAACTCATGAACAGAACAACTAGGTTCCAATTCTGTCAAAAACTAATAGAATTGGAAAGATTTTAACTGGTTTTCATGAATATTTTCAAACAGGTTTCCTGAAAGCTATTTGCGGACCATACATACATAAACAGAACACGGCTAAATTGCTATAAAACTAGCTATGTTGTGTTTTAAAAATATTACGTAGATTTCTCCTTGTATGATTGGTCAACGCCAAACGGCCAACATGCTAATACAAATGCTATATTTTTTTCTTTTATTAAATTTATGCAATAGAAAATGTACCGTATATGCTTGTTATTTGAGATAAGCATATATTTTATGTGGCTTTTAACAACTGTTGTCTTTACAAAATTACCCTTGTACCAATATATTGTAGTCTACTGGTGAAGATTTTTTTTAGTTTGCCCCCTTGTTCAGGAAAATTAATGTCTATGTGCGGAATATAATCCATCACACAGTGAAAGCAGAGGTCATTCAGGAAATGATAGCAGGTAAGATTAGGTCTGTACCTCACAGAGACACTCACACACAGCGCACACAAACACATGTGTACGCTATGAACACAAATACACACACACACCTTGAACACAGGAAACTTCCTCACACTCCTTGTCTTGACTTTGCTAAGTGTACACGGAAGAAAACTCTCAAGGTTTCAGTGAAGGAGCTTTTCGCAGCCAAAGTCAAATTTTAAACTTTCCCTTCCAATAAAACGTTGTGTGTTACCATGGCTGCATTAGCTGGTACAATGGCACAAACATGGTACATGCCCAAAAAATGGTGTTACTGTGTGTATATGTGCAAAAAGCCATGCTATAACTATAATATATGTCCATAAAAGTCATTGCTTTGTGCTGTCCAACAATCATGGTAATTATCATAGCATGTTTTACTACTGGAAAAATGCTTTTTAAACGTTGGTATCAGTATTTCCGATAAAACAAACAGCATCAACCTGGATTTCTTTATATGTTGACAACGACCTTTAGAGACAGACGCAGATTTAAGCTCAACTGTTAAAAACGCATCATGCCACGCCATAAGAGCTGGTTTAAAATTCACGCCGAAGTTATTATGATGACATTTCTGTAATGTACATCTGTCCCAGTCACAGCTCTCTGGGGAACCAGTAAAGCCATTCAAGGGCACAGTATTTACACACACACACGCATGCACACGCACACACACACGCACACACATACACACACACACACACGCTGGTCAATACTGATCAAAGTCTACCAGGCCACTTCAGCACAGAGATCACACATTTATCCCATGCATTAATTATTGACACTAAATTTAATTTGAAAAGCAAACGTACACGATCCACCGGTCAGATTTTAATAATGCAAACAGGCCATGCAGGGCGTAATCATATTGCTATTGATTAATATACAACAACTAAGAGTAGTCAGGCATATCTGATAACCCATAAACATATCAGAGACTACATCACTGAAAGCACGGGATTATGGGTAAAACACATGTATATGACCCGCACAATCGCCTGTCTTAAGAAGCCTATGAAGGTAAGGTATATGATATCAGAAACAAAAACAACAAACAAACAAACAAAAAAACAAACACAATGTTACTGCTGATTACTGATTAATACTACATATAAACAAACAAAAAAATAAAAACACAATGTTACTGATGACTGTATAAGAGAACAACAGAGAAAAACACTAAACTAAACATTTTGTAATTAAAGTCAACAAAATACATCGATGTTACCTGTGACTAAGCAAATTACCGTAGGCCGAAATGCGATAAACGCGCAGACAAAAAAATAATGTTAATGATGGATACATAAACAAACGTAAAACAAAACATGATGACAGAGGTGAACACGAAGCTTTGTCCTACACGCCATCTCCCAAAGATAACTCTATTTATCAATAAAGGTGTAGCCTGTAAAAAACGCCCTTTAGTGACAAGAGACAGAGACGGAGAGAGTGTGAAAAAGAGCAAAATGGCTGGAGATCATCTTTAACACTTAACAATGACCGGAGCAGAGGCAGTTTACCTTCTGCCACGGGCTGTTATGAATAGAGGCTATCAGTCTCTCGCTCAAGAAAGAGAGAGAGAGAGAGAGACATCTCGGCGCGTTGATTTATGAAAATAATGAAATATGTATGGCTGACAGCTTGAAGAATCACCGTTGAGGTTTTATTCTAATGCACTTGTCCTCTTTGCAAATCACCCATCACCCGCGTCAAGTCAAGCTGTTTTGCCACAAGCCGGTTCAAAAAAAGCTGCCTGTGAAGGGGATAGGCTGCTAGCCTGATATTGGTTTAACTCTAGGTTTGAGGTTGTTTTGAGGGAGTCCAGAGATAGTTAGTTGCCAGCTATAAGCTATAAACGACGAGAATCCATCTCAAGTATGTTGATCTTCAAGTATGTTTTATAGGTGTTTGGTTGATAACATATCGTGTCTTCTTGCTACTGAATGACTAACATCGCTGGTAAATAAATAACACAGCTAAATGATTTAAGATTTTAAGCAAGATTTTCATTATTGGAGAGGATTTCATCATTGGTTTTCACAGGTTAGGCAGGTCAGGTTTGATTTTTGGAAGGGTTTTGGGCACTGGTCATGCTAGGAGATAAGCTAAATCAAGCTAAACCCAGAAAACCAACTCAGGCCGGCCCTTTAAATAGGACTTTTTCGACAGGAGAGGGATGGAAATGATTGGGAGGAAAGAATCAGACAGGACTTGTCGTAGGTTAGACACCTGCGCTAACCGCTTTGACAAGGCCGAGCTCATTTCCATGAGTGGTCAAGTAAACAACCTCAACTCACCTCATAATAAACAGGCTGTGGGAGAAAAATACATATAACAACAAAGGAAATCACTCCATATTAGGTTCAAATTCATGAAGCGACACTTTGAACAGTTAGTTAGATTAGCGATACTTTTAAGCGCGCACAAGGCCTCTGTACCTTTTCATGTTAGCGAACGGCCCAACCGCCGCCTCTCCACTCCTTTAATGAACAGCTCAACATCACCACAGCTGTGGCTCTAATGCACAACATTAGCCAAAGAATCTTTAACAAATCCAATTAGGAGAACCTCATATTAAAAGCCTTTCACGTAACAAAGCGCCCAAACCGGCATGAAAGGCTTGAGTGAAGCGGCAGCATCGCTGCGAGCGACGGCCCACCTCGCGAGCCGTTAGCGCAAAGTGCCGGCATCGTAATCTAATAGATATCGTATTGCTTGCGGCGGCGCGCGCGCGGGAGTGCCGCTCTTTTCAATGGCCCCTAAATGGGGGATGAATAGAGTCAGGCATCCTGAAGGACGCCTAAACTTAATTTGAGTGAGTTAAAAGGTTGGAAATGGTATTGAGCTGCTCCGCAGGGGCAGGGGCGTTAGCGGGGCCGTTTAGCCGGCGTTTCAATGGGCTCTTGTCCTGTTAAAGTCCTCCTCAGACCTAGCTCATTTCTTTTAAAAGCCCGAGTAGCACCTTTAAGGATTATTAAAACAGTGCCGGAGAGCAGAGGGGTTAGCGAGCGGAACCGCCAAGCCGCCACGTGGACCCCTCGCCTGCAACGTGGCAATGTGGGGATGGAGCGTTTCTTCAACAGATAATAGCAACGATGATGGCCGCGATAGCTCCGAATCAATACGCCTCTTAAACCGGATCCATTGTTTTGAGATATATTACATCCTCCTGTCAGCTTCTGTAAGGCCCTTCAGAGGGATAATGTACACAGTGATCCCACAGGCCCGGGCGGCAGCATTGTGCCGCGCGTCTCGTTAAATGGTGTAATAACGAGCCGGGCCGTGGGACGGCCGAGAGCCTCGGTGAAACCGGCGCTCTTAAAAGAACGTTTCGAGCCGCAGTCAATACTGTTCTGGCCCACATTACAACCACAGAGTCTTTCATACAGGAAAACCCAACAGCAGCAACACGCATAACATCTGACAGCACAGCACGGCTGCCATAAACTCACAATATCCATAAGAGCACGATATCCAGCCGTCTGAATGAAAACACAATGACTTTTAAGTACATTCCAATTTGGGCTGGGCGGTACGGCTGTATATACCAGGTGTCAACCCGGTAAAGATTTTGCTGCGCCGTTTATCAAGGTGGTCCAGGAGTTTTAAACTGGGAATGTGGCCCCAGGCCACACTTAAGTCCAATGTCCCGGGCCCTGTAAATTTTGTGAAGGCCTCGGCCATTTACACCACAGTAGAAATATCTGCACAGCTATTAGTGGGCAGAACTGCTATGTGTGTGCCAGAGCTCCCAGTACAGGCTCAAATGATTCTTTACTGACGGTTTAATGCCGATTGCCTGAACGAGACTCACAACTCTCATTATTTTAATGCGAGAAAACCTTGCTCGTTTAATTTCAAAATGCAAACTTTTCTATTCCGTTAATTTATTGTTTACAACTTATTTTTAATTATCAAAGTGCTTGTAAAGATCGCGTATGCCAGTTTGTTTGTAGTATGTATTGTGTGTACACATGTTTGTATGTTTGTGTGTGTGTGTGTGTGTACATATTTTTTCATATGCGTATATATATATCATGTCAATATATTGATAAGTTCGTATAGTAACTTTTTCATAACTGTTTAGCAGGTCTATCTGAGTTCATGCTTAACGAGTTCTGCTTCAAATAAAATGTCAGTATTTGGATTTAGGAAGAGTGGCTACTTTGTATGCCAGCAGTGCAGCATCCGACCCGCGCTCTGAGAAAATTCACCCGTTTTATAGATTGAATAATGGCCGGCATAAAAACGGTTTCATAGCAGGATAAATCATATGTCAAAATACAACCCATGTAACATCATGTAATTTAGCCTATGAGAATTGCGTGCGTACGATTCGACTGAAGACTCGCCCTCTTTGAATCTGTGGATAAATGTGAGACTTAATCGCATACATGATAATTTATTAGGAGATTTAAAATATTCATAAATATTGAATTAATCATTTATAATAGATCTTTATATTAACGCGTGTGTCTTTGAAGTTTCAGATGTACAAGAGCTTCCCCAAAGAAACCGTCCCCTGTGGACATTTTAAATTTACTTTGACATCATCTCGCCGCCGAATGTTTTATGAATATTCAAATCTACAGACGCGTTAAAACAAAAGACCTACAGTGACTTATTCAGTTCTTCTGTAGAATAAAAGCTGCGTTTGTAATTGTCGTAACGCAGACGACTGGAACTCATTCATACACATATTGTTCTTTTTCTAGAGCACCTTTCCACTTTTCTTAGTCCTTACATATCATTATGAAAGAAAAAACATCTCGCGTCGTTTAGCTGTTTTCGTGTGTTTGCTAGGCGCAGGAAATACGAAGCCATTTTGTCCAGACAAGGACACTGAGGTTCAAAACTGCTGATGAAATACATCCGGCACTTTAAAGAAGAATTCCCTGGTAACATCAGACAGAAACATCAGATGGAATAATTCAATGATACAAACATTTCTCTCTCATTAAGGCCGAGATGGATGGCAACGCAAAGCCAATGACCAAACAACTCCAAGGGCAGTGTGAGCCAGTGAAACATCACAGCCAAAGATTAATGTCCATAAAGAAATGAAGAAGAACTTCCAGCCTCAGAAGATCAATGTTTTGGCAATTGTGTTGGAAGTGTAGTAGAACGACTGGTACGTCTACGAAAAAGGAGGAAAAATTAAGAACAAATTGACTACAAATTGGCTTCGGTGACAAAATGTGAACGTACAGCCAGGATGCGACTCAAATAAAGCTACTGGTGCATCTTCGTTCTATGAAATCCATCATATTTGTTGCATCATCGATTACATCACTATATTGTACTGCTATAGTATTTGTACTTAAACTGTCACTTTCCATCAACAGTATTAGCATGAGGCCCTAAATCGTTTATTTACTCGAATCAAATGTTCCGTTAAACATCGTTTACCAAATGAAAAACATTCATCACGAAAAAGTAAACTTCCACAAAACTCCGAAAAAAATGAAACAAGTGTAAAAAATGGACCCCTTAAAACACCCTCCATAGATCTTCACCTTGTCAGTCCGGGAAGTCCAACAAAGAGCTTCAACAGATTCAGCCTCCATAAATGCTAACAATGGAAAGAAGGATTGTCCTCTGTCACTTCTGTAATGTATTCTCCATTTAGCATACACCCAGTGCAGGCCTAGCATCTCCATCACACGTCTGTAGTGTACAGAGCAAGGCAGAGCGCGCGGCTGACTGTTCAGGCCACTTCGTGAAGGACACGACGATTCATCATAAAGCTCTCTGATGGATCACACACACATTCAGAATGAAAAGGCTCAACTCGGAAAACAAAAGCAGTATATTGCAGAAGTGTCTGCCTCACGCGCTTAATCATGGAGAGGAACTTCTGCTCGCTTTTTTTTCCCCCCGTCCGGCGACATCAGAGTTTGAAAAGTCTATTTGATTGATGGATGATGTAACAGCTCAGCGTTGGAGAGGAACACACACATTGTGGGAACCAAACAAGGAAGAGACCGGTTTTAAATCTGAGGTGATGAATCTCTTTATCAGTGGAAGGTCATCTCTCACCACGCAGAACATTGTGATGTACGCTAAGATATGCATCGCCCCCATTGCATCACATCGCGAAAACAGACATCAAAAGAGCGACACGGCGGCTCAGAAGAGCTTCCACGAGCTTTCTCAGCACTTCCGGCAGCGTTTGCCATTTACCGACATTTTTTTTAATCACTTCCTGTCAGGATGTCTCAAAATAAACGGTGAAAACCATTTATATTCATAATTGAAAAAGGGGTTTCTTTGCATTGTCCCGCACTTGGCATTCATAATATACTTAAAGGGGAAAACAAGATTTGTCTTGTTCTTTTGAAAGAGAGTTGGTATCCACACATAAGCTCATGTTTAAAGCTCAAAGCTCTCTCCTCAGACAACCCAGATTATGAACTGAAACTAAACTGCAAAAGTGGTGGTGGTGTCAAAATGCTAGTAAAGTACTGCATTAAATGAGCAGATCCCCAACATACGATCATGTCCTCACCCTTATTTCATTCGGAGCTCATACAACAAGATTGCATTTCTTCGACACACTTGGAACATACCACTCGAAGTTTGGTCCCCACTCAGTTCCACTGTATGAAAAAAAGCAGATTTTCTTGAAAATATCTTCTTTTAAATTTCACAATTCTTCTTTTCTTCTTTTGAGACACACATTCATGTTTTTTTAAACCTGTATGGCAAATTTTTAAACGATGTTGACGCTGCTTTTTTTCCCACACAACGAACATGAATGGTGACCGAAGTCGTTAGTCTGTCCGGCTATTGGTTTACGTTTCTGTCCTTGGTGACATCATCCAAAGACTAAAGTTGTTTTGGAGGCGGAGCAATGCATTTAATAAAAGATGCACAATATTTCTGATGCACTGTGTGCAATAAGAACGTGTGTTAAAAGGCACACACACTGGTCCTCTGCTAGCTACTGGTATGACTGGGAAAGGTGGGTACAGAGAGGAAAAGATCAATGGTGGGGGAGGGAGACAGGTAAGCAGTGCCCGGGTGACAAACGAGAATGTCAGCGTGGTGTTGCAAGGTTAGCACACACTCTAATAGAGAAGAGCACCTGAGACTTGAGCACAGAACCGCGAGCTTCCCGGCTCTTAAATAACACCTGCCTTATACACTTCCACATACACGTATACCTCACATCATTTCACTGTGCAGGTTTTCACACTCAGATTTGAGTTTTCACACTACAGCCCTCGAGTTCAACCACGTATAGCCGTGTTCTTTCTCGCACGGTACTGTACTGTAACAACGGGATTATTCAAATGACTTATTTACGTCGTGTACCGCATCAGATAGGAAAGAGACATGCCCACAGGCGGTCGGTGGCACCGACGATTTCACCAGCGCTGTAGAAACGATTGGAGACGCTCGGACAACACGCACGGTAGAGAGGAATCTTACCACCACCTATCACCGTACTGTATATGACAAAGCAGAAATAGAAATACATTACGTAACTATGTTGACTATTGGCGTCAAGTCTTGCGCGTATTGTTAACCGCCCATTTAGACGGAAACGTGACTGACATGTGAAACAACCAATCACAGGTTATCTGCTTGTTTCTTATTGTGCAAATTATATATGTGTGTGTATATGTATGTATACACACACATATATAGTGTATGTATATATATATATTTATGTATATTATATATATTATGTGTGTGTGTGCAATGTTGTGTGACAGACAGCAAAGTAAAGGAGTTAAGATACAGAGGCAGATTGGGATTGATCTGACACAAACTAGACTTGAACTCCTGTACCTGTGCACGCAAGGATACCTTGTTTATGTGATGCCAGCTGCCTCAAACGACGCTTTTCAATGTCTTGCGCAGATTCAATGCCGTGAACCCTACAAACTTTACCAAACAATGGTCAGATTTCCTCACTCTGTGTAACAGCCTTGGAACTTTCAAATGAAACTTTATTTTTCCCGGCAGACTGATAAATCCTGCGCAATCCTACTTGTGGAAGTTGCATAGCAGCCAGCCAATGAGATCCTTCCAACTTTGACCAGGTCTTGGCATCTTTGTATACAATATACATTAGACAGTCTGTGAATGGTTCAGATGTGGGCGGCCCGCCTGAGGCTGAGGACAACAAAGTGGACGCGCCACGTCAATGTCAAGCTATTTACTCTAGAAGTCTGATATTTTTTATAGTCACGACTTATAAGAGTTTGTGTGCAGCTGTTATAAAGTCATTCGCCCGGCAACTCTCGGCATTTGCTTTTAAACTGCAGTGGAGGAACTTATCATACAGTGGCCATTACCTCAGATGAAGACATGAGAGATAGTGGTACACTGATGGATTCTGGGAGATTGAAACACGTGTAGACCCCGGTATCATAATGAGCGCAGATGGATTACAGAAGGAGAACCGCAGCCTTCCTCCACCGTCAACATGTCAAATCTCATGAGAACCACATTCATCATATCACCAGCACGTATGACAGATTTCCATCTGAGCCGCTGCTGCAGTCCACATCTTACTTATCACTAATACATACGTCTCCATTTTATCTCTTCCTCTGCCCTCTCTGTTTCAACCCCGCGGAACACAAAAGAAGATGCATCACGTTCTCTTCTGCGCTTTGAAATATTCAGTTCCTTCGGCTTCGCAATTTGCCGCGTGACCTCGAGGTTTGACCCAATGAAACGCGTTTCTGAACGAGACAACGAAAGCTGTTTGACAAACATGAATATCTGGAGGTTATTCCGAAACGTTCCGAGGGGCCGGGGGTTTGATTTCGCCACAGACGCGACCGATACGCCTTACGATCTTTCTCGAAGGGTAAAAGGTTGGCGGGTACGCGTACCTTAGAGACGGCTAGGACGAAGTTAGGACGTGGGCTGCGCGTGTTTGCGCGGGTCGACGGAGCACAGGGGTTAATAGTCCAGTGAAGATTTTGGCTGGCACCAGTGAGTTGCACTAATACACTTGGCAGCCAATTCTGTGTCAAAGCATTATTCCCTGAGGGGTGGAAGGACACTGCGTAATCTGTATTCAGTCCTGACATTGTCCACATCTGATACGGAACATTAGCTGCTAACTCCCTCTATAGACTAGTGTCCTTCAGTTTATATTACTTTATGTTAATAGAAAAAATTACATACAACATCATTTGTCATAGTTACGGCAGCCGGTGGACGGCTGATTTAAATGCATGTGTTTACTGTTAGGGTAAGGATGGGCGGTGTCTCTTTTGGCCTTATTGATCTTTGATCCATTCCCAACCTCTCTTGCCCTGAACTGTTTTATTTAGCCCGTGGTGACAGCAGCTTTTAGAGCTAAGCTCGCACTGAACAAGCCATTGAAAGCCAGGGTGCTTGACAATGTCGTAAGCTGCCTGAGATTGTCAGGCAGAAAGATCATGGAATTGGTGTAGATGGTCAGAGTCTTTGTCCGATGCATTTAGAAAAGTGAACATCGCCGCCAGAGTGTCTAGTTTTCTAGCAGAGCGTTACGCAGGGCTTATGCAGACAACATAAAATGCACACGAATGAGTCAACTGCTGATTAACAAGAACCAGAGTTATCAAATTAAAACGCTTCGCGCAGCTTTACCAAATTGATCTTGTAAGAATTTGGCCCCAAATGGTGCGTTTGGCGTGGTTTTGTGGCTACAAGTGTCCACGACACCAACAACTCATGGATAATGCAGACATCACAGCAGGCTATTACCCATCATTCCATGGGGCAAATTGTTCAATCCGAAGTGGGACCACAATGGTTGAAGGTGCTATTTGGGACAGGGCTTTTTATGAGAAATAGTGTGAGTTTATAATGCCATCCCTGACCTATGACACTTCAGTTGTTTTTTCTGAGCCCAGCTTGAGACACTATCGAGATCTCTTCTCGACACATGTGAGATTACTGTGCTCTTTTCTCAATGGAGAAATCGGAGAATCTCCATATCCTTCTTTTTATTATTTCGATTGGTCAAACTTGCAGTGGGTTTGTCTAATGTGTTTTAACAGAAAAACCTCGTGATGTGATCGCTGTTTGTGATCAGGCTGTGGGCACCACACTGGAGGATAAAATACAGCCGGCTTTCGTCTGCTGCTGAGTTTCTATTAGTCTACAGGTCATTTTGCTGTCTTAGACCCAGACGAACACCCTCTTGACTTAACATTCACTTCAATCGACCTGCTCTCTCTCACTCGTAAGACAGACATCCGTCTTCGGTGTCACACACCCGTGAACCCAGACGACCTTTAACCCCCACTTCCTCAAAGCATCAGGGTGATGCCACTAAAGGGAGACGGGCAGGTTAGTCAGATAGCAATCTGACTGATCAATATCGTCTACAAACCCTAGCGCGCACATGCTAATGCCGCCATGTTGCCGGGAGCCAATTTACATGCCAATGCTTTTTGTACACACACATGCACGCATGCACAGAAACACGTTCATGTCCGTCACTCTAATTCGTTTAGGTTTTGTTTAACACGTTCGTCTGCACACTGACGTTTGTTTTCATAAAATGCACCTCAAAATCGAACACATCCCATCTGAAACCTGGCTGATACTTCCTGTAATAATCCGCGCACGTGTCTTAATTGAAGTATCCTCTCTTAATTTATAGCACCTAATTGTTCTCCCCTTAATTAAAAAGGCTTAGCGCAGCATCACGCTGAGACGGTCTTCATAACGCTGATTGGATAGCACTAATTAGATTTAATTTGCAATTATTTTCGCACACAGTTGTGTTAACCTTTATAGTCTAACTCCGGTACTGCCACGTCCACTTGCAGAACAAAATCACAAACGTCGTTTAGCAGGTTATCACTTTAATTTCAAGCTGTTATGTGTGGGCTAGAGTAATATCAGTGATGTTATGATTAAAGTCTAATTATGTGTGAAAAGGTATAAACATCCGGGAAGGACTTCGAATTTAAACATGTAGCAGATTTGGCATTTGTTAGTCCACTTCCTGGATTTTAACCCTTACAGACCCGGTGACCTCAAAACAGACTCTCAGCTTACCCATGTGCCCTCAGTATAAAATTCATTAAAACTGGTTATATTAACGTAACTTTTAATACAGTATGCATATCTGTATACAAGTCCACAAACCGTGAAGTACGTATGGACCCCCAGGGGTCCAAGGACCCATAGCTAAAAACCTTGAGTCTAGACAGGCGTGTTTAAAATGTGCGTTCCTTAGCCATCAGCTTTTAGCGAGACGTGCATAACTCTCTCTCTCTCTGTCTCTCTCTTTTTCTGTCTTCAGATTAGATGTTTCCAGGTCTTAAGTCTTCTGTTCTTATCCTCTGCCACAGCTGGACTCGTTCCAGGTGGCACATATATCGTGCGGAAGAGCTTGAGAACACGCAGCCGGTCGTACATTCATCACGAGCTCTTGACTGACTTGAGGAGGAATCCTCGTATGGGTTTATGACAGAGAGAAGGAGTCACAGGGCACCTCTCCAGTGTGTGTGCTGGTGACAGACTGATCCAGCACTCAAACATGTCATCTGCAGTCAGGCGGCCCCCTGTGGAACCGTGAGCCAGCTGGCAGCGGCCCCTCCGGAGAGCAGGACTCTATAAACATGAGTGGAGGGAAACCACACTACACCCCCCCAGCCTTTATATGACAGTACTGATTAACAACAACATAGCTGCTCTTTAATATATTTAAGCACCTAACGGTCTATTCTACTCTATTCTATTTTCTGCTTAATTCTATACTCTTTGGTTTCATTTTATATTTTCTATTTATTTATATTTTCTATATTCTATTTTATTCCATTGTGTTCCATTCCATGTTACGATTCTATTCTGCTCTATTCTATTCAGCTCCTTTCTCCGTTTAATTCTATACACTTCTATTTCGCCCTTTTTTACTCTATTGCGTTCCAGTATGTTACTGTATGATTCTATTCTATTCTGCTCTATTTCATGCTATTCTATTCTAATTCTATTCCAACTCTATTTTATTCTAACTATCTAACTTCCCTAGAGAAATAATGCGACACATGTTAGCAACCCTATTTATCGTATTAAAATCAAGTATTCAAATAATTGCAATTTGTATCATTGTGAGAAGCTCTGGCTCATTTCTCCAGCAGGTCCACAGCAAAACAGATACATGGGATGGAAAGGGAAATGGCTTTATCGGCTGTTCCCTTTGAAGTGGGCTCCGGAAGTATGTATTGATATTTGGGGAAACCGATGGTGTGCTTAATCACTTTGATATTTTTATAGAGTGAAGGAAATTGATGCCTGCATCTAACGATCCCCTGAATAAAGTGTGATGACATCACGTTGACTCCATCATAGCAGCTCACTGGAGCTCGGCTAACAGAGCCATAGATTGATCAATCTATGAGAGAGAGAGAGAGAGAGAGAGAGAGGGAGAGAGAGACAGAGAGGGAGGGGGATAGACTCAGGTAGCACAACAAGTATCTAAAGGTCTGTCCTATTTTGCATTTCACATACTTCTGTACTATTCCTCACTTTGTAGTGCAAGAGGGGTTTTTACACTGAAATGCATGAAGACATTACTAGGATTACTAGAATTAGAATGATTGTATCACAACTTTACCTACTGCAGGAACGCATGCTGTACCAGACCGCGATTTTGTCAAGAAAATTGTCAAGTTGGCTTATGTGACAAACAGCAAAACCAACCAAGCTAATTTAGCTAATGCGCTAAAGCTACCAGCAACACCAACTGAAAATCGCAAACTGTTTCTGTGTGTTAACTACGCTATCTCCGAGAAACACGTACATTAGTGTGAGTAGATTATAGAGCATCATTTCAGACGCAGCCCAAATGATAGACCTCAAACTCCATGACCACCAGGGTTCAAGGCTAAACCGCCAGGTTTGACCTCTCTCCCTCTTCCAGTGCACTCCAGTCAGACATCTCCAGGTCAGCTGGTGAATACGCACAAGCTCGGTTGTCTTCTAATTATTTTCTTCGAATAACCCGCTGTGAGACGCAGCCGTGTCCGCTCTCACACACGGACACGGACGTGCCCAGCTCTCCCGGCGCGGGTGAGGGGTGAAGGACAGTGAAGTTTGTACGAGAGGGGCGAGGATCTGCTTAACGATTCAGTAAAGAGAGCCGGCGGAGGCCTGGGGAGAGAGGGCAAGGAGAGCTTGTCAAAGAGTCAATCAAAAGGCCCTGACCAGACTGAGGGGGAGAGCGGCCTCCACGCAGGTCAGCCACACACAGACACACACACACACTTCATCCCTCAGCAGGATAGGAACCCGATGATATTAACAATCAACATGTTGATTTTAAAATTGAACGTAATAGACATTTCTGCACTTATTGTGCATGATTTACCCCTAAAATGTTACAAAGTGATATTTAATTGAAATGTAAACTTGTTCCACAGCTAAAATGATTCCTTTCTGAGTGATGTCACCCTAGGCCAAGCAGACTATTGGTTAATAGGAAGAGATTGTTTCATGACATCATTGCAGGTAATGCAAATCGTGCTGATGTTAATGCAACGATAAGCCAGAAGAGGTCATTTGTTGAAGTACTTTTACCATGCAAAGGTAGTTTTCTTCAGTATGATGCCTGTGGAAAACATACTGTAAATAATAGATTCAAATTACTTAATGCCTTGACTAAACAAGTGCAACAATAATAGGACAAACAACGGATAATAATTCTCAGTAATTTATGCTTTTGTAACTTACGGTAAGCTTTATACGGTTGCCAAGCACTGCACCAACTTCCATGCTCGGAATACGGTCAGACTATCCATTTCATAATTTAATAAAAAAGTATGCATGAACAGCAAATAATAAAATATTCAAAAGCAAAGGGTTGCCATGGGGATACAGAGAGATGCTTTCAGGGGTGAGGATGGCCATCAGCCCTCACATCCGGGTCAAAACCACTGTGTTTCAAGAAGAAAATCTGCTTATTATCTTCTACATGTGGACTTGCAGGTCTGGATTTATTCGAAACACCCAATTTTCACCATGCAATAAACCGCTGATGTCCCTGCCCTCCAATTTTATTTCTATTGCTTCATTCAGAAATGTGGTACATTGAGAACAGAAATACTCAAACACTTAACATGTCCGGATGCTCAATTTCTAGATAAGACGCCCCACATACTGTAGTATTACCCTCCGCCACGCTGACCACAGTAAAGCCAGATGATACTTTATTACGCAAATCTGGATTAATGGACACGTTGTTCTAGTTTTACTGAGGAAGTTTTCGAAGTGAAATCTGCTGCGTCTCGGAAGCAGAAGGAAACTTCCACCTCCACTCCGAGAGGACCGGAGAGAATAATCTCTCCCTCATTATTATCAATTAAGGTCAAGCTGAGAGGAATGAAACACAGGCATGAACCAAACGAGTGGGCCGGAGTTGAGTAAGATTGGGAATTTAAAAACGGATGATTACAAGACCAAAATATTTTCAATACATACATCACATATACACCAGTATGTGAGATTTTAAAAAGAGAGACAATTCTTACTGGATTAGACAAGTTGTCAGAGGTTTCAATTAAACAATTATGCGAATATTTATAAATGACAAGTCTGGAAAGTTTCGTGGGCACTTTCTGAAGTTAACTGTGATAGGTGAGCCGCTGTGTACTATATGAGCACTGTAATGCTATTAGGAGTGTTGGAAGGAAAGAAGTGTGTTAGAGACCAGGCCCAGAGTCAGTGATTAATGACTAGAATCCACTGTGGGAGATAGTGAGGAACCACTGTGATTATCCTGCCTGTAGGGCCCCGGGTTTACACGCAATCTCTGACCTGGAACCAGTATGAATCTCCTGACCTTCACCCCTCACACACACACACACACACACACACAGCCATGGATAAGACTAAATCTGCCCAAGAGGTATTCGGACTCCCTGGCCGGAGTTAATAGTGTTTTTTTCCAGGTGAGTAAGTTGGCGTTTCCGGCTGAGGAGAGATGGGGAATTAAGATGTTATGCTAAATGAAAAGCAGCTCTGCTAACTGCCTCCTCCACCGCCTCCCATACGCAAGAAGACCTGTTTAAACACACACTGCCGAACGCACACAGATCAATACAGACAGAGAGAGCGAGTGAGACAAAGAAAATGGGTGACTGAGTAAGAGAACGAGAGAGAGAGAGAGAGCGGTAAGGAAGAAAGAAAAGAAGACAGGAAAAGGCTAAAAGATATACAAATAACAGAATGAATAAACACCAATTGAAAGGAATAAAAATAACAGATAAGTAAGCTAGACTTCAAACACAACAGCGGAAACAACCAACCAATAAACAAACAAAAAAAACAAATAATAAAAATAAATCCAACGAACAAACTAACCAAAGAAATGACCAGAAAGAACGAACAGACGAATAAAAACGCAAAAACAGTAAACAACTGACAAAATAATAATCCAAAACACAACAAACAAGCATACAAACAAACAAACCAAACCAGAACAAAAATAACTAAAGAGAGACAGAAGAAACATACAAAGCGAGAAGTAAAACAACAATCCAATTAATTACTCAAGCGAACAGAAATAGAAACAGGAAGTGAGGTGGAGAATGTTCACATGCAAAGTCTTCAAAGCCAATTACTAAATTTACTAAACAACAGCCTTGAAAACAGCCTGAAAAGCGTTTGTTTACAATTTATAGCTTTAAAAAGTACAGACACGCGTTATAATTGACTTCTCCGTCAACAACGATGACAATTTTGTTGAATTCCATGTTTAGACAGGAAAAAGAAAAGGAGAAAAAAAACAACAGAAAATCAATTTGTGCAGCGATTCGCAGCTGAGCGGTGCGCGCGGTATAGAACATGTCAGCCGCTGAAATGAAGCCGTTTGACTGCGCTGGCCCGCGACGACGAAATCTGGCCTGTTTTTCCCGCTGGCTGAGCAGCTCTCTCAGGCTCGCCGCAGACAGTCAATAGCCTGAAAATGAACAGGGTTGTTTTCCAACGTCGGCCCTGCAGGCCTCAGCGCCCGCGTATCGGAGCAGTAGCGCGAATGTGTCGGAATCATTATCAGTGCTAAAGATATGATTAAAACAGCGTCTCTCGGCCCGGATGAACAAAAGGAGGCCTCTCTTTCTGCTGTGGATTTAACAAGCGCTCGGGGAGCCAATCTTTCTGCCTTTGACGTAGACGGACTCAAAACCGACGTCTCTGAAGTGGGGGAATACGTGACAAAGGGAATAAAAAAGCAGAAACAAGTGGTGGACCGGCGCCACAGGGAGAGGTGCTTGTTTAGAGGTGTAATAAAGTACTCAACGACCGTCTCTGCCTCATTTCCACAACACAAGGCTTAGGCCCGGAGAGCTGTACGAGAGAGGGATGAAAAGAGAAGGGAAATAAAAGCCTGCAGCTGAAAGTGTTGCACGCGTGTTCCTCGGCCTCTGAATAGGATGGGACGTTGCTCTCTAGAGGAAAACCCACGTGAGCAAAGCCATCACATCATCATCTCTGTCGGCGATCGACTCGCAAACAAACCCCTGTGGTAAACCGAAGCCACATAAAGCTGCTCAGCCCTCTCGGTATCGTCCGTCCTTCCTGTCCGAACTAGTAGCACAATCCCAAATTCCCACATCCTTTCTCCCGCCTCATGGAAAACTCTCTCCGCAGCCCTCTTCTCTCCCATCATTCTTCAAACGGAAAACCAAGAAAGAAAAACAATAAATAAAACAACAATACGCAGGACAAGCCAACCTACAAAGAAACGAAAAGAACAAACGAAAAACCAAAAGGAAGGAAAGAACGATGAAACATTAAAGAAGGAAAAATGAAAACAAACAAACAAACAAACAAACCAGTGAAGGAACAAGTGAAAAGAATGAACTGAAGAGGAAAAGATACAGAACAAAAAATAAACACACAAACAAACAAACAGAAAGAGTTACACACGTGTTCCACAGCTTTAGTATAAGCAAACATATTTCTCCTGAGACGTCTGAACATCATCATACCACAGACTCTGTCTGTGAGTCATTCATGAACAAACCTCAGATGTGAACCAAAACCACTTAAACCTGCTCATCCTCCTCCGGATCATCTTCCCCACCTGCTTTTCCCAACTCCTACCACATTCCCAAATTCCCTCATCTTTTCTCTTGCCACTCGGAAAACTCCCTCCCCGTTCTCCTAAACTCCCATCCCCCCTCCTCTTCTTTATTAAAAACAAACAGTCCGGAGGAGCCTGTCGCCTCTGCCCAGCCGCGAAAACCCCCGATTCTGACACATGGCGCGGAAATGTGTTCATGTTTCATTGTAAATTTATGAAGTCTCGGAACGCGTGGCGTCCCCCGGGCAAAGGCTCTGGTAAATGAAAGTAGCAGGCAGTCCAGATTAATATCATTTTACTGGGCTCCGATTGGATGAGCACTTTAAAGCAAAGAGGGGGGGGCGGGCGGATTCATCTGTCTTTTGATTCTCTGGGACCTGTACGGAGAAGGGCCACGGTGTCGTAGACTGAGCTTAAATACATTCTGAACACTTTTCATTAATTTATGTGGAGGAGAGATTCCCATCATATTTTATGAGGGTTCGAATCTCCCACGTGGCGTGTGTGACTAAAGTCGAAAAACACAAAGTCAAGCTGTTCAGGCTTGTGTGTTCTCTCTGTTAACGACCCTGCGAGTGTCGGGGGGGGGGCGTTACCGCTTTGTAGTTTACAGTTGTGCCGCCATGTGCCACTTGTGGGCTTACGGTAAACGCAACTACTGAACAGAACTTGATGTATTGGAAGCAACACTTTCAGACACAATGGCAGTCAATAGGGGAGGAAACCTGGAATGTTATCAAGGGCCCTTTGACGAGGGGCCCTTTCAAAGAGGCTTTTGTTGGAAAATCCCCCAAAATATTTCACTACTCTAGCCTTTGTTCCTAAAGTCGTTTTGCGAGTCATTTAATTAGTTGCTTGAATTAATATTATGAATTTAAATTTTGTCGTTTTTATTTTGGATTCAAACCTGTATCTCCCACATAAGCGCCGAAGCTCGCCGTGTCTGGAGTCTTTCGACTGTTCCGGCCGCCCTAATTGTACGAATCTAGAACTTTCTGACGGCGCACAAGCTAAAGCGAATGTGCCGCGTTAAAGTGAAAATTGCACACTGCATAAGGCATGAGAGCGACAAACATGGCCGTGTTATTGACGAACGCGGCTAAATAAACCCAACACTACGAGGTAGAATGTGGAATGAGCTGAAGCGCTTGTAACAGAGAGCTGCTTTCAGTGGTCTGGCTACGACAGTGCTAATGTAGTTGGAGATCTTAGACTCCTCCAGTGTGCGCGGCTGTTAATTAAATCTATTCTAGGTCGCAAGATAAATGGCTCCGACACAAACGTGTTGGCCCCACACCAGCAGCAAAAAATATATATATAATAATAATAGCGCTTTCCGCCATTCTGCTACGAGCTTTGATGGATTTAAATGAAAAGAGTCATTAATAAAGTTGAGCGGTTCGAGGGTAAAAGCGCACTATTAATAACAGTTCTTCATGACTGCGAGGAATATTGTACATAATAAAACAAGCCCTAACTGAGCGCATGAGGGGTTAGAAATATACGCCGGCCTAGCCAGAGCCCATGTTAGCGTGATAAACAGCAGAGGTTTGGGCTTTTATCATGTGTGAAACATCTCGGGTGAGAGATTCAAAGCTATCGGAAACAATATTGTTATTCTAAATGAGTGCCGAAGTGTTTTTTATATTTCCCTCAGTGCGTTGAGAGAAATAAACACCGCCGTGTCCCAAATCTGTGAATTTCTCCCCCTCGCTGAAGGACTGAAATTTGTTAAAATAGTTGTGAAAAATGTGTGACATTTGGAACGGAACAGAACGCAGGGGTCCCGCGACACGTTTTTAATTTAAACTACTTTGAATCCGACGCCGTCCTCAAAACGTGTCACCCATGGTGCGGGGTCCCGAAAAATAGCAAGACGTGACAAAACAGCAAAAGAGAAACATCTATCTGACACGTGCCCAAAGTGCAACAGCACAACAGAACGTAACGGAGCAGTTCTGAGAAAGACTGACGCTATGAAACAAAACGAACAATATTGACTTCTAAAGTTACGTTTTTATGGCTAGGCCACAATAATCGAATGTCTTCAAATTAGCTTCATTTGGAGCTCAGGAAATAGTGATATACGCAATTAATACTGATTAATATGATTAATTAATCCGCATATCAACACATACATAAAAACTGATTCGGAATCGACTGGCAACGCTGATGTAATTCAAAACTAATAAATGCAGCTATGTTATGTTTTAATCGAGGTGGGCAGACTGTGTATTTAATAACATACTTTCATCGCTCTGCGTCTCAGCCTCTCAAAGCTGCAGAGACACGGAGAGAAGTGAGAGAACGAGGAAAAAAGGCGAAGCGGACCGGAGGAAGCCTGAACAATTTTAATAGAAAAACAGTATATCAATTTAAACTGCGACGGTGTCACCCCATCACCCCGCCTAAACCGGCCGGCACGCCACCCAGCCAATCAGAGCGCTCCGCCAATTCATTTAAATAAGAGAGGACTTGGCCGCGGGGAGCGTAAATGATGAGGTGACGTGTAACACTGATTTATGTCTGTAGGCAATAAAAGGAGCATTTCTGTTCCTGCCTGTTTAATATGCGAATATGCAGGGCATCTCGGGCCTGACAGCCCGTCATTAATAAAACCCTTGTAAGTGGGCGCAGATAGCAATATTTCATCTTTATGAAAATACATGATGATAGTTTTACACTGTATAATTTTTAAACCAGTGCCAATGTGCCCTCCTAGGAGCCGAAGTCACGGAATATCAGAGCTATAAGTTACACAGAGGGACCGGCCCCTTATATCTAACCCTGCAGACATACCTGCCCACTGCTGGAGCTCACCTGTCACCTGCAGACAGACATACCTGCCCACTGCTGGAGCTCACCTTACCTGCAGAAAGACATACCGGCCCACTGCTGGAGCTTACCTCACCTGTCACCTACAGACAGACATACCTGCCCACTGCTGGAGCTCACCTGTCACCTGCAGACAGACATACCTGCCCACTGCTGGAGCTCACCTCACCTGAAGACAGACATACCTAACCATCACTAAAGCACACCACACAGCAAACAAATTGCCAACCAGTAGAGTTCAGAATCAGTTTAAATGAATAAACTGACCAAAAATGTTTTTAGCCCTCCAATAAGTCAAAGGATTTATACTCAAATAAAAATGTTTCCAGTTTGTCTTATATAAACAAAAAACACAGTTTATTTAGCTCTGCGGTCAGTTGTTTTTAGTCTCTCACCTATTTAATAACACAAAGCACACGCGTGACAGCCAATCCTGCGTCT
>JAZGTJ010006130.1:0-25746 GCA_036877575.1 Botia almorhae | reverse complement strand
ATATAATAATGTATACATATAATAACGTATTTTATTTTGGCAAAATACAAGTGAAATGTGGTTTTTTTTTTAGTTTTAACCTAGTATACAAGAGTTATAAAATCATAAAAACAAAGACTATTTAAAATAGTTTGGCACACATATTGATACATATAATGAGCAGTATATGGATTGCTCATGTTCATATATAATGCTTACTGGCAGATTAATTTGCATATGCAAATGTTTTTAAATGCCTACGGGCTCAGTCACTCTCTTCTTGGAGTACATGGCTGTAATTAAACTTCCTCAGACAGACATGGCACATGTGATGAACTGCAAGAGGAAATTGAAAAGTTGTTATAACTTGTTACGACAGCTTCCTATGTAGTTACAACGAAGAAATCTATCTTTCTTCCTAAAACTAACCCAATGCAAAACAACTCCTTCAGTAAAAACTTACATCATCATACTGGAAGTTCACCACGCCCTGCTGCATTGTGTCTCTCCTCCTGAAGGTGTCTACAGAGGGGAAAAATGCCTCACAACGTTTGCGCGAACATTTTGTGATTATTCAATGGTCAGTATTAACACAATCTGTACAATTATACTGTCAATGTATTTACGAATCTGGAGTGTTATTTTTAGTATTTAAATATTAGATAGATTCAAGATTTAAAGATTCAAAGCGTTTATTGTCATATGCACAGTGAGAAAAATTCTGACTTTGCTGTCCACAGTGAATGCCAGGACAGTTATATAGACTAAAGTTGAGAAAATATAAAATAGCAAAAAATTAAGAAAATATACAATAAGGACATAAAATAATAAATAATCTCTGAATATAGAATAAACGTGCAAATTGAATAACCGTGCAAACTGAAGGCTTACCAGTAAGTGACCTTAGCTTCACACAACATGCCACATAGTCATCAAAGTAGATCTTCCCTGAGCGACTGTAACGTTTGATGATGCAGTTCAGTGCCTGTGGGCTAACTCTGTACCCTGTGCAGTCATGACACACAAACATTTCAGTTACATCATAGTCTGTTTAGCCATCTGTCTTACAGCAACAGATGTACTTTTTTACCTTACAGAACATGTACTCACTTTAGCATTTAATTGGATGCCATCTTATAGTTACTTATAGTCTCAAAATTAGTGACTTATTACTTATTCTTTTAAAATAAATTTGGCCCTGGGCACTAGGAATTTTCTAAGCACAGTCCACAGAAACTGACTGACTTTATACAGCTGGAAAATGTGTACACTCACCCATGTTAGCAATACACTGGGACAACTCATGAGGTTCCACGGTTCCACTGCCGTCCCTGTCCACCATTATGAAGTTCTGCTTCCAGCCATTTAGAACTACAAACAGTTCTTTAAACTCACTGAAACCCATCTTTCCGGTGTAGTCTCTCTGCAATATGCGGTTAATGAAGCTAACCCACAACAATCAAACGTCTTTTTATAGATCAAACAGGGCTGTCTGACCACCAACATAGAGGAAACGGCCCCGTCTTTTGACCTGAGGTCCAAATCTGAAAGATCTGAACGCTACAGCATAAAACAACATGTTTTGTTTTGTCAAGGATACATCCAGCATGGCGATCATTATCCTGCACGTTTCCAAACTGAAAGCTGCAAAGGACAATCAGATGATCCACTCGGTATGTCACTCTCTATTATTGATTTGTTATTACATATCATTGAGAAGTTCCCCAAATTCAAAACTATTAACCAGACATACAAGTCCGTATCTAAAAATTTGGAGCCCTCTAAATGTAAACTGCATTTTATTTAAAAACAAATGTAAAAATTGTTATGGCCCCTAGAATCACACCTCTTTCCCCACTATCTACACACGGAAGCATTTATGTGTGGGCACTTACGAGTGTAGGTACCACTGATTCCAGTCTGGGTGAGGCACCTTTGCAGTTCTTCAGCATCAACTTCACCATCCTGAAATACATATTCACATGTGACCATTTGAGTGACCACATAAGGGGAAATAGACATTTACATATTCCTGCACCATTTACACTCACCTGACCAGCTATGGCTGTGAAATACCCCAGCATTGGGTCTTGAGCAGGGGGTGCAGGAAAGGTCCCTGGGTACCCCCCATATGGTTGTGCTGGGTATCCACATGCAGGAGGCATTCCTGCTGGAGCCCCAGGCAATGGCATACCCTGAGCAGGGACTCCTGGCATCGGACCACCATACTGCAAGGAAGTGACAAACCTTTAAAAAGGCTCGTGTAAAAAGGTGTAACTAGTGTACAAAGTGCAATTCAAATCAACCTTAAGTGTCAAAGGACGCAGGTTTTATGGGGACACCGAATATACAGCAGTTTATGGACATCTAATCAATTTGTACGAACCAGTGTATTGAACGCGGTGATATACATACGCGATGAGTGTGTGTGTGTGTGTGTGTGTGTGTGTGTGTGTGTGTGTATGTGTCCACCCAAAGACAAAGTGCATTCAATATTTAACTGTGTACGGCGCAAAAAAGCATTTAGCTTGATAGCTTGAAATCCCACTCTGGTTTCTCTATCTGGTTTCTCTAGATTCAATTATCAAGTCGTTTCACTTTTTCACAAACAGTTCGATGTTTGAACAGAAGTTGTACTCACACTGTTATAGCCTGGATACGCCATCCGTTCTGATAGTAGGAGCAAGAAATAAAACCTGACCTGAAACGGACCTTACAGTTAAACTTTTCGGGCAATACAGAACACTTCCGTACTTTTACAGTGACGGGAAGTGATCGGATGATGTCACAAAAGGGAAGACGTGTGACTGACAGCAATAGGCTGACAAGTTCGTTCGACCGCGGATCAGTTTTGATTTAACATTACGTAATATAAATGACCACTGAAACTGATTTTGGATCAGTTCCAAACGGCACCCGAGTTACTGGTTGACCTGGGAAAACACGTGATTGCGCATTGCATTGTGGGCGTCATGTTTTCGGACACATTTTAGATGTTAGTACACAAAACTGCGTTGCGCGTTCTTAATATCAGAAGGTTACATTGTATTGTTTTGCATTGTATTTACATTTGTTGTATTTACATTTAAGCATTTGGCAGACGCTTTTATCCAAAGCGACTTACATTCTACACATTGTTTCTAAGTAGGTGCAATCCCTGGGATCGAACCCATGACCTTGGCGTTGTTAACGCCATGCTCTAACCACTGAGCTACAGGAAAGCTATTTACATTTCAGTACTGATATTTTAAATGCACGGTGTGTTTTTCTATTTAACGTTTGATACACAAATCAAATCAAATAAGATTATTATAAGGTTCTGGAGTTCTAAAAAATCGTCAACATGTCGTTACATGAGAACCACCGGTAGGCGCTATTGTTCTAAAAGTGGGTTTATTATATATTAAATGACACGCAGCTCCGTTTCTCAACACCATCAGTCCATCTTGAGCAAAGTTAACGGTGTCAGGCACTTCCTTACACTCATTAACATGAGGGTATGAGCGTATATAAAGTAGGCTGACATTATAACACTACATCAATTTATGAAACATTAACATTTATTCATTTGACAGACGCTTTTACCAAAAGCTTGTTACAAAAAAAGAGAGAGAGAGCCATAAAAAACAAGCCTCTAGTCTACAGTGCTACATTTACAAGTGGGAATCGTTCGAATGCATGAAACATGACACCAATTTATAAATATTCTGAAACTGATGAGAAACGCTCTTTCAGAAAACAACTCTGCTCATTTATGTTTCGATTGTAATATAAGCAATAAGTTATGAGCTGATTAAGATTAAAGTTAACTACTCCTTGGTTTCTTCATGATTTTAACTCTTTTATGAATTTTATTTCAATAATAATGATATCAGTTTTTTCAGTCACATTGTTTACTTGTTTTTTAGTGTCTATTGTTGCAGATAAAAGAGGACTGATTGTTGCCTATTATTCAGGAAGAATAAAATGCACATGGACCTGTGCATGTTTGTTTTGTCTTCTATTCAAGAAGAATAATCAAAAACGGTGTTCCACAATTCTGTCCCCTGCAGCTCTGTCATCAGGTTGGTCCGAGTGCACTATAGCTGGAGGTTATTATAAGACTGCACCACAGGGATTTTTTTTCTCGTGGTGGTAATGATGATGATTGTATGGTAGTGATAATTGTATGATAGTATGGATGATGCAGCAGTAATGTTACAGGCCCTGTCAGGTGTATCCCGCAGACTTTTCAGATACTGAAATCTTCACTTTAGTTTCTCAAAGGTTATTTTATTGCATGACCTCGTCCTGTATAAAGCTCTATTGTAACAGGTTTGTTGGCCTGTCTCTAAGCTGAACACACCATCTAAGGAATTTTAGTGAGTCAACTGCATTTAACTTATTAATTTCTGTTTTGCTTAATATACTGTTACTACTCTGAAATACTATTGTTAAGATTAGTTTACTTGCACAATTTCTACTTTTCACAGAATCACCTTCACTGAGGCCTCATTGGGAGTCTATGGCACCAAGAGAAAGCCTGGGGGACACGTAATGAATGCTTGTTTGCATGTTCATGATTGCATGATCTTTAATAACATTTATAATATTCATTTTTGAAAAGGTTACAGGCTGGGACTTGCACCACAAATACCCCAAAAACCTTCAGGAAATGCTTCAGTGTCAGATAAAGTTTGTGAACAACAGTCTGCATCTCCAATCGTGTAGAAGAATGCAGACAGTATGTGCATGACAACAACGAGTCGAACTTTTAATATGAAGGTCCAACAAATGAATCAGGCAATTCCCTCACGAGTAAAATATTTGTTATCCCCAATTGCACGTTAAATTTGGAAAGCCCCTTGTATTAATAGAGCAAAACCTCAGTAGGAAGCAGATATGACTATCACAGAGCTGCGATCTAATCATTAACATGAAATAAGCCAAGTTTAAGGACCTGTTGCTGCAATAGCAATTCTAGAGATGAGCGTCAAGAAATCAAACACTCATCATCAACAATGAAATCCAGCTAATTGAGTATTCCACATACGAAGACCGGACCGTTGGCGTACCAAAATAAACCATGGACCCAAAAGTCTCCAGTCTGAGTGGAAGTGGGAGAGTTTAATACTGGTTTTTGCTGGAGATATACAGCTGGCCATCAAATGAGACATTTTCCAGATAAAGTTTTATTTATCCTGTATAATACAATAGTTTAGAAAATACAGATCTGTTTTGTACACCAAAACTGTACCTGAAAATGTACGAAAAACAAACAAAAAATTGTCTTTAAAAGACAATGTGACAACAGTTTATCCAAAGAGAAACAGAACCAGAGGTCTGTTGTACCCAGTACAGACAAGTTTGACAGTGAAGGTGGAAAGAGCTTCTTGCCATGCTTTAACTTTACTACTGAACAGAGATCAGACCGCCTTGCCGTAACTCTTTGGTAAACAATTAAGCTTGCGCAAGCACAGCTGATCCTAAATCAGTAAACTGGCTTTTCTGCCTTCAAAAATTTCACACACAGCACTGTACAAAAAGAACAGATTTGAACAGTAAGTCTGTTTTACAGCTTATACAATGAAATTCAAAGCAACGTTTGCAAAAAATATACTCATAATATATATATAGATTTGACTTTTTAATACCAAAGATCTATTAACCCATAGCAGCCTCCCACAAGTTCATAAAAATCACATTACAAAAGCATTAGTTTCAACTATTCTTAATGGTTATACAGCATGTATACTTGGCCAGCTGGAAAAAAGCAATGTGCATTTGTCAGATTATAGTCAAAGCTAGTCTTAATAATGATGGCGACACTGTCCAAGCTGCATCATTATGCATCGTCAGAAGTCTTATACAAAACTCACTTAAAGCAGAGCATTGAAAGTTACCAGGCCCAATACACTAAGAAAGCAGTGCACAAAAGCCATATTTTAAAATAACCATGTATTTATACATATAAAATCAGAGGTTATACCGAAAAATACTGTTGTGTCCCTTTTAGATAAACAAAAACAGGTGTGACAAGCAAGTCAAAATACTCGTTGGCAGGTGCTACTGCTCAGGTGTTACAATTTGACATGAGCTGCTTTTGGAGTGCAATGCATTTTAAAGTTCTTCTGGTCCACTCAGCAGTAGTTTTGGGGAGCATTGTGAAACAGTTCAGAAAGCATAATTTTCAGGAAAGGAAGGCCCCACTAAGCACTGGTCCCTGCCGTTGGTCTCATCAAAGTGAGAGAGTGGAACAGTGTCGTCCTCCGGAACCTGCAGCCCTTCGGGATCCGCCTTCAGACAGGGCCTCTGGTTGTCAGGGAACGCCATGGAGAAGAGGGCCTCTGGATCGCACACAAACTTATACACGTATCGCTCTCCAGCAACCTGCACGGGCAAGAGCAAAACAACATTAATGTCTTATAAAAGTCCTAAATGTCAAATGTTCTGATAGGTTAATATGACTGACTATAAACAATGATGTAACCACAATCTAATGCATGTGTCCAGTTGTGCCCAAAGAGTCTCTGTTGTTGTACAACCTCTGGAGCAGAACTGGACATCCTTAATATAATGGCTAGCTAATGGTAAGAAGAAAAGGCATTGGAACGGGAACGTGCCTTTACCTTCTGCATGATGCCCTTCTCGTAATAGTAACGCAGGGAGCGACTCAGCTTGTCATAGTTCATTGCAGGTCTGTTCTTCTGCATACCCCAACGCCGAGCAACCTGTAGCCAATGTGACCAAATTAGACATTAGTTTCGATTCTTGTTTAAGAACAAAATGGCCAATGAAAACATTCGCTTTTATTACACACTGACCTCCTCCGGTTCAATGAGTTTGAACTCGAGTCCGCGGCCGGTCCAAGCAATGAAGTGGCTGTTGGATGGGTCCTCCAACAAGGTGACTAAGAACTGCCAGAGTTGCAGAGATCCCCTTCGTTGATATGGAGGACCCTCCCTAAACACCCCACCTTCTTGCTTCAGTTTTCCTTCCAGCCTGTCTGGAACCACACAAGCATCGTCGTAATACAGGTGGGACTCCCCATCATATGCAAAACCTGCCAATACAACCACGGAACAACATGGATTAAATTTGGATGGTGGTTGCAACATTACGCTATTTTGTAGCTTGTGTGCAGGGTAGTAGTAGTAGAACAAAAACAAAATACAAATAACGTTCAATAAAAACAGTCTCACCTTCGCTGTTGGCTCTGTAGAAGTTTCCTGCTTTCCCAAAGGATGACTGGCAGTTCTGAACTTCTGTAAGACAATTGAGAGGAATAGAGTTACATCTGGGAAAAAACACTGAGAAGAACATACAGATGGCCAGCGACTTGTGTCTAATTTACACCCACCTGAGTCAAAGCCGAAGTCTCTGGGTTCTTGTTTGATTGACAGTTGGTGGAACAGTGGGGCCTGAGGAGGTCCCATGTTATGTTCATAGCGGGGATCCACCATCTCCTTCTTGAAGCCCTGGGGAGGCATGGGCACCAGGGGCTCAGACATCTGTCGCTGGTAAGGGGGCCGGGTATTTCGGGGGAAATGGCCAGGGGTCTGTTGGGGGAATGGTGCCTGACAACGGCCATTGGGTTGCGGGAAAGACAGACAAGGTTCAGAAAGCTGCCGATGGAACCTAAGAAAGACAAAGAGAAATACAAAAGGAGAGATAACGTGAGAATGAGTGTCATCCAGAACATTAAGGGAAACTGAGATCATCAGTTTCATGTCAAAACGATAAGCCTGGTTTTAAAGTCCTACTTTCCATTAGCTGACCCTGGAGACTTAAATGGTATAAACATAGCACAAGTTTCCAGGTATGTGTGGCATCTTTAACAAGATAATACCCAGTGAAGGCCACAGCCTGAGCTGATTACAGCACTACAGCAGAACAAGCGAAAGCAGAAATAAAGTTAGAAAATATGTCACAGAACCTTGCTGCAAGGTGTCACATTCATACCTGTGCTCTGTGTTGTATGAGGCTTCTGGGTGCTTGCCAGGTAGGCAGGGCACAGCAAAAGGTGGAGTCTGGCTGTGGAGTGGAGTCTGTGCTCTTTGATGGGGTGGGGTGGAGTTGTGGGCGGAGCTATGCAATTGTGGTGGTCCTTGTGAATGAGTTTGGGCTGGAGGCAGCACTCTTTTTTGCAGAGGGTGTGTCACTGTGCTGGTGGAGGAGCCAAAGGGCGAGGCTGGTGTGGAGGGAGGTGTCAGGGGTTTGTTAAAAGGAAACAGCTTCCTGTCAAAGGCACTACAATGAAGATGACACAGAAAGATTGATGTCGTAGAACCACAGCAAAACATATGCAGGAACCCACAAGGGAAAATAAACCAGAGAAAGCGAAGGCAAATATGTACCTGTAGTTATATAGGCACTTTTCTCTATATGGAGAGTGTCTTTGCTCCTGTCCACACGGGGAAAACTCTCTGCTTGGGCTCAGTTCCCTCTTTACTTTTGTTTGAGGGGGTCCATGAAACATTACTACAGAAACACACACACAAAAAACATCTTATTAAATCACCAATAACACTGTGTATTCACAATGCATTTTTTGTACCACAATTATAGCCCAGCTTGGAACCAAAGCTAGTAAGTTCTGTTGTCTACCATTTGTTAAATATTTAGCACTGAACTTGAAAGAAAGGGGAAAAAACAGCTTTCCCTCTGGAAAAGGAGGCAACAAGTCAGAACTAGCAGACGACCACGTGACGCTTATGGAAAAAGGGCCCCTTTGCCCAGCTGTGGTGAAAGAGGGGCCTGTGCGAGCAACCGGCACAGCGCCAGATAAGAGGGATTGTGCCAGACAAACACACACATACCCTCTGTCACACAATTTCTATGCAAACACATCCATGCGCGATCGCATTCTACAATAACTGCCATTGACACCATAGAAAGTGCACACAATCAGACTTATTCAGACTGATCAATGGAAGACAAACTAACAAGGGAAACAGCCACAGCACTGTTCAACCAGCACATAATAACCAGTGTGTGTGCACTGAGGATCCAGCCCCATTAAAATGTCACCAGGCTGGAGGCTGCCATGAGTTACAGCACTGCAGCAGCAACCTGGGCCTCATTTTTTTTTACACACCGTGCAAACATCTTAAATCTACGCTTCCGAATCGTGTTCGGCACAGAAACCCATAAAATGAAAGGTTTTGGGATTCATTCACTTGGTTTTTGTGTCAAGGAGAAACGTTCTTTTATAAGGTACAAAAAAACTCCACTAAAACCTTAAAAACTATTGCATAAAACGTCCAAGAATAACAACTTACCCAGGGCTAATTTGTGGTTTTAAAAAAGTCAATGCTTTTCACATGTCAGGCATGTTGCTCAAAAGGAGACTACACAGAGCCTCTATAATTCAGGAAAAAGCACAAGGCCTACAGGCTATTCTGCAGCCCGTTCTGCTTCATTGCCATATAAATATTCAAGGAAAAACAAGTACTTACAGTTATCCGACTGGAAATCTGGAACAAACTGTTCGTCATCGGGTACCTGGGCTGCAGATGAGGAGGGAAAACAAATTGCACATTAGGCATGAAAAACAGAAACAGTCACAGTCATTTTAATCACATATATGGACACATTCTAACTGGGTCCCAGGAGTCAATGATCATTAACCCCCAATTGCACTTTGCCAGTACTTATGAAATGTATTCCATAACCATGACGATTTGGGAACAACTGGTTAGGCACATGCAGCAAATATATGTGAGTTTACCTTCTGCTATCCAGATCTCCTGTAGCTGGCTCAGGTCTTGAAAGAGCTCTGTAAAGGAAAGAGATTGATTTGTGTTTAAACAGGGCTGCTTTGTTTGGGTCTTGGTTTAATAGCCAGATTTGGAAAGATTGATTGCGTGTCCATTTGTTTACCCTCTGTATCCTGTGCCAGCTCTGTGTCGACAAACTTCCTCTTTCTGTCATTGAAAGGTCTGTATGGCGGTTCCTGCATGTGAGACTTCTGCAAAATAAGATATTGTTTTTTCAAAAATAATATTTAAACAAGAGATCTCTCACAATCCACCCTGAGACAAACCAACAACAATTCTAGAGACCACAACAATGGTTTTTAAAAAATATAAGGGGTCCAGAGTAATATGTAGTTAAGGGCCCAGAATTCACAGCTATGGTTGTGAAATCTAAATGATAGTCACGAGGGGAAGAAAAGGATGTATAATGTTCAAAGCGGACACTTACACTGGGGGGCACCATAAAAGGGACCTGCTGGTCATAAAACCCATCCATGATGTTTCTCACTGCGGCCGAAGAGGCTGCAGCAGGAGGGAACACTGGAAATATAAAGGGATGAAGGGGGTGGGCCCACCAAACTCGCTCGGATGATATCCTCACCTGTCGAAAGAGGAGCCGAGAAAAGTGACACTTAGAGGAAGAGGGATGCAGTGTCAGAATCAGATGCAGCTGTCAGTGACTGTCCCATGCCCTGACAGCAAAGGGCCTTTGATATGTGAAAACTTTAGCTAGTCGGTTTGTTTGTGTAGCACTCACTCTCAGCTGCCGCTCAGATGAAGTGTGTTACATTAGCGCAGGAACACTCGCGCATCCCTCACACAAACCATTTAAAGCTCACTGTACAGATGGGCGCTCTTACATAACCATACTGTGCCATCTGTTGCCCAACGGAGTATCCAAGACTCCATATTAAAAACTATCCTAATTTTAAAAAAAAGCAATTGCTTAACATTATAGGCAACTTCACCTTATTTCTAAATAAAACTCTTTACTTTAAATTTTGTTAAAATCCTGAAGCCTAAAAAAATCTCAATTCGTCGTCACACGCGTGATTATTTTCCCTGACGTAAGTGTTCAGGTCATAAAATCGTATTACAGCCGTGAGGCAAGAAATCACCTAACGCCGTCTAACCTTTCTGGGACAAAAACTAATTAAACAACCATAGCTTAACATTATTGCTTCCTGACACTTATCAGTCCTTTATAAAACAAGGGTTTTACAAATGTACGTCTGCGCATCTCGTGCTGAAAAAGTACAGTTTGTGTTCTTAAAGGTTTTTATTGGAGATAATAAAAGCAGCCACCGGAAGGTTAAATTGTTGAGAGTAAATTAAGATTACAGCATTACAACAGAGTTACCAGAGCGAGTTCAAGAAGTTCAATCCTTTCCCCCAGCGCCCATTACAACCCCCCTCCCCTCGCCTCTCCTCGGCAGCTTGTTTTTCTCAATGAAGTGAAATTTGATCCTTCGTGCGCGCCCCAAAAGCTCAGTCGTGCCATTCATAAAAATACCAAACGCGCGAGCAGCGCTTCTAACAACATATGGATTTTGCAGCGCTAAAACTACCATTATTGTGCAGTTTAAAATAACCTTTAAAAAGTACGGAGAAAACAAACACCCGGGAAATGATTGCCAAATATACGCACAAAGAAAATGGCGCGTGAGCCAGCAAAACTAAGCGCAGCGTTGCAAGTAAATAGAACTTTATAAAAAACAAAATCAGAAAGGAAAATGTAAAATCGGGACATTAAAAAATACAAAACAAGTACAGCATGCAAAATATACTCACCAAAATCCTTCTTTTGTTTTGAAAAACAGTTCGGTAAATCCCAAAGAAAAAACTAGATGCGCTTGTAAATTCTAATCTGTATTGCGCTCTTCTCAGCTTGACACGACTGAATTTTCTCAATGGGATCGCCTGCTTTTCCAAGCGCGTCGGCTTAACGCTGAAACGCGCGCCTATTGGCTAGTTTCTCACGCCCTTCAAGAGTTTGACCAATGACTGTTTCTGTATTATCTAAATAAGCCTTAGACTGCAGTCAGCCAATCAGAACAGAGCCCTCTCCTGTATTTATGAATGGCTGGGTGTCATTCAACAATCACACGGTTCCTCACCACAAAGACCACTTTTAAAGGGCCAGCAAAAACTGAAGAGCGTGAACTAGGCTTTAAAATCGCAGACAGCTCTGAGTATTGTTCTGTTATATAAGCGATATTTGAATATAATGTCAGTGAATTGGGAAAAAAAACAATGTTTACAATGAAATCTATCTATGAAACTTAATGTGAATATACTTTAACAGAGCTTTGCAAACCGCAGTCTTGGGAGACAAAAGAGTATACGTGTCATTTGGAACAAGGACTACAACCGTTCCATGATCATTTTATTCACACAAAAAACAACAACAAATACAACCTCTGTTTTTACCCTCTGTTTTTGTTAAGTACATTACATTTATGAATTTGGCAGACAATTTTTTTTTCCAAGGTACAGTACAGTAGATTCAGTACAATCACAGTACATTCTGTTACACATGTGTTACAGTACATTCAAGTTATACATTATATGAGATGTGCTCCTTGGGAATGAAACCCACGACCTTTGTGCTGCTAATGCAATGCTACAGCTACAGTATAAAACAATCCAATTAAATGTTTATGCCATCCTAAATGATTCTAGCACTTTAACTATATAAACGCACTAGCACGAGAGTTATAAAATCAATGTTGCTTTCAGCCGGGAAACTCCACTGTGAGAGGAGCTTTGTTATCTGATCTATTATTCATGACCGTCCCTCAAAGAGATCTGCACATCAGACAGTGATGTCTGATCTCTGGTTTCCTGTGGCCACAGGTTACTCCCTTATAAATCTCAAAGCCAGCATGTGTAGCGCTTTACTCCAGTTCTCTGGTCTACTACTATTTCAATTCAATTTAATAATGGAAGAATCATGTCAGATCACAAACGAATAGTTATGCATTACACTAATTGACTCTAGAGACCATTAAATTTGTGAAAGGCCAAAGGAGAATAGAAAATAAATCATGTTTAGGCTCTGTGCAAAATGCAATTCATCACACAGAGTGTTTAGGAGTCAATTAATTTGAAGATGAGAGGAACAAATATTAATGCCCATTTTAGCTTTATGATCAAGTGGAGTGAATCTCGGGATCGAGACCCTCCTACAAAGACAGCAGATCAAACTGGATACCATTCGTTTTGGAATAGGATGATGCAGGTGAACTCATGATATGTATATGTGTTTGTGGCCCCTGCACACAGCATATACAATTATAATTGACATGATCTCTAATATGTGATGAAATAGACTATGAGAGAATTACAGAACTGGTGTGGTCCTGCTGTGCTCATGGCAACAATAAAGACATGAATATGACACCCCGCTGCCAGTAGGGTGAGTCATCGTTCAGTAATTCCAGTAAACCCGCACATGTGCTTTCAGTTCTATTATTATGAGGGCTTCTCATTTATTCACTAGTTTGTATTCTAAGCTAATGATATCTTATATCCGTTAAACTGACCCCATTTGCTTTTTCACATTTTTAGTAAAATGTTTAAATAAACAGTTTACCTTGCTTAGCAAGAAACTTTTCCTTACAATGTAACAAATGTCAGGTTTTTCTACATTGTGTGGCTATTTTTGTCCCCGTAATGTAGGTCAAACCAACACACACACACGCACACACACAAACATACACAAGCACGCATGCAAACACACGAAAGCAGAACTATTAAGCCCTCAAAAAGAGAAGCCAAACTTTCAAACAGTAAGAGGATATGGAAAAAACACATTTGTTCATTTAATGAAAGGCGTAGCATCAGTAATTTGAGATTTCTCATTTTCTTCTAAGAAAGGACCAGATTTCACCTTGGCTTCTGTTATTATTGCTTTGGTGTTGCAAATGTTATCTCACGAATATAATATCCCACATACCAGCAAAATCATATAATATTTTTTAATATTAAAGTATTTCTTGATGTTTTAATAAGAGGTGATATCCATGAGGCTATAATACCTGCAGCACACTTCAGACACATTAGACTGACAGAGAGATCCTCACAACCGGGAATTAAACAGGTTGCTGTAGCTTTCATCAGCGCTCCACGCGACTCCCTTTAACTAGGTGCCACTCTAAATATAGCTCCTTAAACCTCCATTATAGAACGATACGCTCCAAATTTGAGCAAAATGCTCTAGCACTGAACACATCTTCTGCAGACTGCAGCCAGAGAAGATGTAGCTTTCTGAGTCATTTGTGCATGTTCGTCTCTGACTCATGCTAAGTTTCAGCTTAAAGTCGGAGATCAAAACAGCCACATGTTATAAACTGATTGTTAATATGTTGCAGAGCCACTATGTGCTGCTGGGCGTGAGTCACAGTTGTTTTCTTCTTCGGGAAAAGATAAATTCATTGCATCTTCTCTGGTGTGTCATACTACACTGGATACATCCGAATATAAACCTGTGATTGTCTGGTGCTCCATGTAATTAAGGGAAACGATTCTGTTTCATTCAAGGCTGTAATTTACTCAATCACAGCTTGATAGATGATGGATGTGTCTAGTTAAGTTTATGTGTGTGAGGGATGAGACGTGCTCCTGATATGAGAGCAGTTAATGGAATGAATATGAAATATCACTGCAAATGTCTGGCAATAAAATGATGACATTTAAAGGCCATTTTGCACTTCTTGCTGCTGTAATTCAATTAACAATATTAATTGAATCCCAATATTCAGAATCTGTGAAAAAGACTTTTTGCTCTGAAATATCATTAAGGTTGAATGAGTGGCTTTATGGTTGTATCAAAAAATCAAAAAAATTTCATTTAGATATTTCATTAATAGGGTTGCTGAAGTTTTGGCTCAAACTTGTTTTGTACGCCATTTTATTATGTTCCTCTGTACTTTCAATGGTTTTATGGCTCAGGCTAATTTACCATAGATACAGCCAACACCTACCCACACACCCACCCCTGCAACCTGAACCTTCCAGGATCCTGTAGCCATGGAGATACCTTGGTCATGAGTGAGAGAGCATGAGAGAGAGAGCACCAGAGAGAGAGCAGGAGAGAGAGAACAGAGCTGACTCATGGAACTACAAGATTTAAAAGAGACAGTGGTCAACAAATCAAAAATAGATTCATATATGAAAATGAAATAGCAATTTTTTAATGAACTCAAGACAAGACACCTTTGTAATTTAATTCAATACAATTTTATTTATATAGCGCTTTGTACAGTGTTGCATTGCTTCGAAGCTGCTTTACATATAATGAAAAAGAAAACACAGAAAATAGAAAAATTATCATTTAAAAACAAAAACAAAATGCATGATATTATGGCAATTTTTTATTGTTCTTTATAAGATGTATATTAATAAAACTTATTAGAGATACTTAGAATGTAGTTAGATTATGAATATAGAGTTGACTGAAGTGATGATAACTACAACACATTTGGACCATTTGAATAAAGGGCGTATTTGAATAAACATGCATGTATTTGAATAAATACGCATCAGAAATACCCGTCATTACATGCGAAGGCTTGTACCTCTCTCAGTGGTCTATGAGAGGGTAATGTATTCAGACTGTCTACTAAAACAGTATGTTGTTCAGAGAGTTTCACAGAAATACACAATATGGAATATGGAAGTCAGACACAATTTGTGTTTTATGTTAAATAGAATAGTAGATTAAATTTTAAATAAATAATAAGACTAATATGTCACACACAGTGTAGCCACAAACATATTGACCATTTACATGAAAATATACAAACAGATTTTGTGCTTTTAAACCTATTTTAAGTCTGTTAAGGTTACTAAGGCAAGCATCACTATTACTATTGCTCATTCTTTTGAACTGGTGTGTAGCTTGTTCTGTACCAGTGGGACCTAGATGTTCCTGTGACTCAATTGGTAGAGCAGTGCGTTAGTTGCGCAAAGGTTATGGGCTTGATTCCCAGGAAACACACATTTAAATGTATCATTTGAATGCACTGTAAGCCACCAAATATAAATAATATCTCAAATCACATGGCTTGAGGAGGTGTGCTATGACTCAGTGATCAGATTTTTACCTGTCAGACCATACAGCAGTTTAAAAAACTGCATTGACTACATAAGTCATATCTAGATATCAAAAGAGACCAGACAGAATATCATACAGATTTGCAATTAAGCTCTTTTTTAACAAAGCTTAAAAAAGTGTTTTGTTGCACATGTTTATTCAATTTCCACAATATTCAATTGCACTGTTTTATTCAATTTTGCACATTATACTATATTCATAGTGTATTTATTATTTTATGTCCTTTGCATATTTTTGCCCCTTATTGTATTGTATATTTTTCCCCTTGTTGTATATTTCTTATATTTCTTAAAGTTTTTATTTTTATTTCTTTCTGGTCTATATAACTGTCCGGCATTCACTGTGGACAGCAAAGTAAGAATTTCATTGCACAGGGAAACCTGTTTCCTCACTGTGCGTATGACAATAAACGCTTTGAATTGAGTTTATATAGTTGATGTTTTAGGAGTCTGTCTGGGCTCTTACTTTCTACTTATGTGGTGGTGGCTACCAAAATAATCTCGATGAGACATGCCCTAGATGTGTCACCATCTAAAACAACTGGAGCTCAAAATAACAGCGAAAATAAAAGTGTGAGAGGCGGTTATTGTTAAAAAATAGAATACAGCCAAATGGACAAGTACTGGCGTAACCTCACAGATATGTATTTGTCTGTCTATCACTCTGTTTCTCTCCCGGTCTGGTGATTGAGAGGCGGCCTCTTCGCACCCTCCCCATTGTTATTCCTCTATTGGAATCCATTTACACCCGCACCAATGGTTTTGTGTTCAGAACTGCTGGTTTTCACACGTTGATGAGGCTGGGGAGGGCTGTGTGTCGGCTGGGGCAGGAGACTGTTGGCGGCCTGGGGGAGGAGTATGAGGTAGGTGTAGGAAATGCAAGTAAACACATTAAGTCCACAGGGCTCCAGCAGTGTTTAGAGTGAGATCAGGAGCTCAGTAGGGCCAACAGCTACCCAAAAGAGTTAAAGCTATGTAAGAAACATTAGCCCCCTCCCCCAAACCTTTGTCCCAAATGCAGCGTGTGGGTATTCAGCTTTGGTTAACAGACTGAATCAAACTAGGCCAGATGCCATGCGGACATGTCTGAATGGCTAGTGTGCTGCTTACTTTAAATAAGCTTTAGGATAACTGGAGCGTAAGGGAAATGGAGAGACACACTGTACACACTGTACACACACACACACACACAAAATCATACAAGAGGTCAAATTCTTTTTCGACAAGGTGTGGGTGAAATGAGAGGCTTAACCTTCAGATAATGTTGTTTGTCCACCTCAGGAGGTCAGTACAGCAGCAAACTTTGCAACCCTGTTACCAAATTTAAAGGAATACAGTTCAAAAACCCAAACATTTTACGAATGCTAATGCATTCTCAATAAATGAGAAAATTTTTTGGGGGGTAACAAATTTGTGAGCACACATTTGGGCTAAAAAAAACTGTTGAGATTAAATGTGAATTTAGGGTTGATACGTTTGTATTTTTGATAAATAGAAGAGCAATTAGTTTGCTAATTCTAACAAGTTTGGTAACAGGGTTAAATAGTTTGATAGAACAGAGTTTGCAAATGTAGTCAGAAATTTAGTGTGAAGAAAATGCACAAAAGGTTCCAAATAATGTCATTTCTTTGCGTGACAATGCTTTTTTGGCATTTGGCATTTTTTGGCAAACAGGCAACAGGATTGTGACTAAATATGTTTATTTAGTAGTTTAACATTTAACACACTTTTATATATTAAGTTAACATCGAATTTTTGTAACATGGGTTTCAGACCATTATTGCATTAAAATGTAATAGGACACCTATTTGAATTTGCAGAAGAAATGACACACACACACACCTTTCTCTCTCACTCGCCGTCCCATGTAACAAACACACTGAGAGCGAAATTAAAACACTGAGGGCTACCAGCAGACAATTGTTAAGCCAAAAAGAGTGTATGCATATGTGTGATGCATATCGCCACTCAGTGTAGCTAAACGAGTGCTGAAGATAAACAGTGTTTACAGTGGCCACTGAAATACACTGCAATTAAACCTGTATCTTTTTTAATTAACATAGAGTACGTCTTTATAGTAAACACACCTCGCCTTGGCTGAGATTGTCTCTTGTCGCCTACTCTGCTTTCACTGAAACCCATGTCTTACAGATCTCTAACATTTATTTTGTGAACTTTAATGCATACTCTTCCAAAACATCAATGTTTTCCTGAAAGGTTTGTTCCAAACTGCTATATGCCTGAGTCTGTTGAAGAAATAAATGAATATTAATTACATCTAATTGTCCATGTAGAAAACTTTAATGTTTTTATAAAAGCTTCTGTTAGGACTCATCGCTTGGCACAGTGGCTCCTCGCCACATTTTACCAGCGCGCCCTGTTGACGGATGGCATTTCACAATAACCTGCCAGTCCTCCAGTGACGCAAAGTTGTTTTGATGTCGCTATTTGATCTTTTTTACAATGTGGTGGAAAAAAACAGAGCAAGCCGTTCGAAATGTCAGCCTGGCATTACTTTCTGCACAACGATAGAAACTAAAAATGAAGAAGAAGAAGAAGAAGCCAGCATGAATGAATAAAGAGTTAAAAAAATAGTGTCTATTATTTAGTGACCTTTTGTATGGAGGCAAGAAGTTGTGGTGAGGTGATGTTACTGTTGCCTAAGCTAAAGGCGGATGGTGATTGGACAGTGAAGACAATGCACTGAGATTGAATGAGTACTTTGTGTCTTAACAATTATTGTTTTTCTTACGTCTTTAAAAACAAACTGTACATTTGACTTACACATTTTTAAGAAGAGAATACTGGTACCATTTCAGTACAGCTGAAAGATTGACAACCATTTAAACGTAAATTAAATGAGCAATCATGACAATAAAGGAATGTAATAAAAAGTGGACATCCTGTTCTAAACACAGACAGCCATTAACAGTCTGTCAAATTTTATTTTATTTTTTTATTATTTTAATCTTTAGACAATGACCCCAGCAAATCACACACACATTACAGTAATCCTGCTGATCACGTTGTCAGCGTTTTCACTTCACTTTTTGAGCGCAGCAATTTTATCATTAAATATGTAATCACAGTGATGGCTTGCACAGAAGGTCAGCGATCCTATCACCTGCTGCCGTTAGAGAGAACGATGAAAATGATTGGCTGACAGTGTACACAAATACAAGCAGAACAACTAATTTCGTTATTCTGCAGCTGAGGTGTATATGTGCTCCTTTATTTTAACTGTGATATGAATTTTATGTGGTGAAAGAATTCCTGCTTCACTACACGACGACTTGTGACTGACACAGACATAAAACATGTTAACACAGCAATTTCTGGCATGCTTGGTGAACTTTGAACATTTTTTTACTTTTTCCGACCGTGACCATTGCATTGAAATACTGTAACTTGGATTAGGGTTCAGGGATGAGAAGAGAGGGGCTGAACGTAAGGTTACGGGCTTCGTATTTTCACACTCATTATGAGGCGACTGAACTTATTGTGAAACCCAAATGTGTGACCATCTGTGCTTTTGCTGCTATACTGCCATCTCTCTATTTGTGCCTGTATGGTTTCCATTCATAACAGGACATATATTATGTAATACATATAAATAGTTCACTTTACATTAAGCCTTATTGATCTATTTGACTTCATTTTAAAAACATCCATGCTAAAAATATCACATTTTGATGGATTCATGCAGATTAATGATAATGGATAATGGATGAGCTATTGGTTATGTTGAAACCCCGTGTTTGCACATGATGTTCTCAGTCAAGCACCAGAATAGTTAAAGCGGCAATCTATAACTTTTGCCTCTCTATCGCCCTCTCTGTGTGAAAGATAAAACGGCACGTGGAAGAGTATAAATTTTAAGCGACAGCTGTAAGAACAAGCTACGATGGCTCAACCAGCCTCAGCTGTCACACACACGTGATATAACCAGGTTTCATTCTGTTTACCGATTTGACAGTCAAATGGACTTTTCCCACGAAATGGGAACTGACAGCTCAAAGTATAATTTTAAACATATATTAAACTTATCGTTGCGAATCAGAGACGGACAAGGACACCGTTTTGAATACCGATCTATTATGTACTCTCCGAATAATTCATTATTGTTCATTTTTAACCAATAAAGTTATAAATTGCATTTAAGTCTCTCTTGACTTTCTGTTGTTATATTTATGCATGTTTGCTCGTTTTTGACAAATCCCAATTTTAAAAATTATAATGTTATACTATAATGTGGTATGATGGACCAGTTATTTATTTATTTATTGGTTCAACTGTATCCTTTTAGTCATTTCTAATATAAGCACTTACCATTTCATTTAATGAAGAGTGAAAATTAATGGTTGCCTGGCAACGAAAAAGCGTCCATTCACTGCACTTTACTTTAAAACGTGATGTAATCAGCAAAGCCAAAAGCACTTATTTTAAAAGTGCTGCGCATGAAACAGCAGAATAGCTTTTCGGTGTGGTGGAGCTATTGAACAATCAATGCAGCTGATTTATCATTATTTAACAATAATGATTGCTGACATTGTGTCAGTTTAAAATCGTCAGACAGACAAACGGACAACTGAAACCATAAACAGAACTTTATGCATCGTTTCTGATAAACAGCGGGCTGGATAAAGAGAAGCAATAATTTTGTCATTAACTGTTTATAGAAACGTTAAACCCATTACGTCCAGGTCTTAATCACCACACTTCCTACGTACAGGAACAGGAACATTCTGTACAACCGCGTCTTTCAAGCATCCTACACTACGACATGCCTTTAATCTGGATTTAAGAGAAGTGAGACTGCTGAGTGGGTGGAGAAACGAGAGACAGGAGTTGTTCGGTGGGATTCAAGACAATGCTGCCCCCAACTGTTTAAATAAAGCTATGCTCTAGATAAAGTGCGGAAAATACCAGTCTAACGTTGAAATAAACTTTCTCATTCTTTATTATTTTCCACATTTTAGAAAAATGCCATCATAACTTATTAATAACGCACACAGATGTCAAATAGATTTTATTATGCGGTAACCTAAAAAAATAAAAAAAATCTAATTCTTGTTTTCTTATATTTTATCTATCCAAATCAATCAATCAATCAATCAATCATGAATAAATAAATAAATAGACACAGTTTCAAAATGACCATTTATTTTTTCAATTTTTCTTTTTGTAAAAGAACATAAATACTGCTAGATTTTCCTTTTACACAATTATATCCCATAAAACATTGTTTCCTTTCAAATTTGTTATAAATGAAAATAATATGCATGCAATTTTGCATTTCCATCTTTATTTTTCAACTTTCACAAAAAAGGAAATATGGACACGTCGTAATTCTTTATGTGGCGCTCAGATGAAGCTGCTGTGAACATGGAGAGAGCATAATGGGAAGGAATGAACGATACGGGTTTTACAGGGAAGTTCCATCTGATTGTCTCAGTGAATTCAGAGATGAATCTTCTGTTCAGTCAAATGGGCATCAACGGCCAAAGTCCTCATATTCATTCATCCTTAATATTACATTAACAGAGAAGCATGCTCATAGACAGATGCATACAGAATGTACTCGTTTGAACGTCTTGCGGTCAGTAGATCTTCTGAGCTTATTTTTTCTTCAGAATCATTTATTTTTTCGAGAATGCATAAACTAGCATAAATCAATAAGGCGAAGATATGCAGGCACACAATCCATGGTTTGCCAGGGATTTGGTCTGTAAGTGTCTGAACTGCTTTCAGATGTTTAGAATGTAGGTCCTCTGTCAGTCTTGTTTACAATCAAAACATGAGGAGAAGAATGCTGCAGGTATATTCTGGAGCATTTGAGATGTAGTGAGCCGCTCGCTTCCATGAGGTCACTGAGTATCTGCTGAAGCTGATTGGACAGCAGCTGCTCCAGTTGGCAGGATGGAGCGCAGGGTACCAGCCACGTCTACAGAATCAGAGCTAATGTGACCCGTTCACATTGGTTACAGTAAGTGTTAAAGAAAATAATCTTTAATTATTTTATAGATACCAAGCACCCTTTGAGAAAAGAATGATCTATTAAATGTATCAAAGTGCCATAATTGTATCTGTTAAATAACGTAAATTAACTATGAAAAGTTAACGCTTGCTAACTAAGGACTAGATCACAGCATCACTTTTGTTCAGCATTCCTATGTTATGTCCTCTTTTAGCTCTTTTCCTTACTAGAAAATAATGCCTGATAGCAAATGAGTCAATGGACAAGGATTCAGTGCCCTCAGGAATGTTAGCATTATGCTGAACTGCACTGATGACTGTCTTAGACGTTTTGTATAGTTGCTAAATCTAGTAGCCCTGCGTTTTGCAGCAGACATTAGGTGGAATTTCCATGCCCTATTATCTAGAGGCTTTGGAAAATTCCGAGATCTTGGGATTTAAGATTAAGACTAAGACAGCTGGCAGTGGGTTTGTTTTTCATTATTAAAATGTTCCAGTTTGTCAGCCACTTACTGGCAAAGATCCCAAACCACTGAACCAAAGATCAAACTATAGTTTTTTGCTCAAGCTATGCACTAATGACTGGGCAAACATGCGGTCAGGTAACATGCTGGCAGTAATGATATAAGAAAGACTAACTGAGCTCCTTGTTTTCGGTGCCCTGTGTATCTCCTGTTTAACTTCTAAGCCATTGCTAGCTTTACAGAAGTTTTGATTTTGAGCGCACACCAATCATTCCATTACGTTTCGAAGGTAAATGGTTGCCTGGTTTCGTTTAAATTAAACCTTCTCTTTTGCAACAGAATAGACAAATCAAAAAAGTCAACAAGCACATTATCATTTGAAAGCATAACAATGGCCCCGTCTCTGCTCCACTGTATGTTGAAAGGACTATTCCCTCAGGCGGACGTGTTGAGCCATGTATAAGCAGATGGAAATGCAGGCTTTGGTCAGATGATGAAGGTTCAGAAGGAGTTAACAGTTTCTGCTTTCAAGCTCAATAGATCTTAACGAAGAAGAAAAACAATGGAAGATGTATACAATTCTGGACAGAAGCCATCTTGGCTTGTTGGCTCTGTGGCTCAGGCTTGGAGGACAAAACAGGGCAGGATGGCTTAGAGCCGGTGGCGAGAGTCCTGGCTGTAGCTGCCTGGGGAACTGCGGTTACGGTGGGGTTTGTAGGTGTCCTGGTAGGGGTCCTGGTAGCTCTGCTGCTCTTCCATGTAGTTGCGGTCTCGGCCGCCGCTGCCATGCTGCGAGCCTGAGGAGCCCCTGTTTCGTCCCTTGTGCGCACGTTCGTTGTGGTAGTTCTCGTCTGAGGTCATCAGGTTGCGCCGTTCATTGGGGGTCGAGTGGTCGCCGGTGTGGTTGGCGTGCCGTGCTTTTTGACCCTGCTGATTCTTATGTAAAAGTACAAAGTAAAGTAAGAATTAGCACTAATGTTAATGGAATACCCAAAAATGAAAATGTACTTACAAAGTGTATATTTACATTTACATTTATGCATTTGGCAGATGCTTTTATCCAAAGCGACTTACATTGCATTATACTATACATTGTTTCTGAGTATGTGCAATCCCTGGGATCGAACCCATGACCTTGGCGTTGCTAGCGCCATGCTCTAACCCCTGAGCTCAGGGGTTAGAAAGCTATGACTTTCTTTCTTTAGCTGAACCCAAACAGCTAAAGTAACATTATTTAATTACTTAAACATATTACCATCAAATATAATGACGTTATATAATGAATCTGAATATAATGATCATTTCAATCTCATTGGTTCTTGTGTGTCTCAAGATTAATTAATTAAAGACCACTTGTCACTGAAGTAAATGAAACAAAGTAATTAATGACATATTAATATTACATATTTAGTTTGAGCGGTAATATGTTTGTTTTGATTTTGCTAAGTAAGTTGAATATATTTTTCTTATCCACATCATTTCTCTTTAAAATACTTTTGTAACCCAAAAGTATTGGGAGTCGTTTTGATGGCTTTTTATAATGGATTTATGTGTTTTTGGATCGTCAACATGTTGGGCCTCATATAAATGATGTATAAATGTGACACATACCCTAAATTCAGCTTAACTGTGTTCAGCTTAACAAAAGAAATCATACACATCTGAGATGACATAAAACCGAGTTATTTATAAGAGAATTTTTATTTTTTGGTGAACCTTTCTTATAAGTTTTATCAGCACAAATAGCTTAATTTCATCCTTTTGTGACAAACTGTTGAAATTTTTGCTAATTACCAAAATAAACTATAAAAAGACTTAAAAATATACAGTGACATTAATTGCTGGTAAGAAGGATGAGCTAATGTTTACAGTTACATTATTTGTGTTGTCTCTGTGTTTGTTCACCTGCAAACCGGAAATGGCAGATGTAGTGTATGGAGCCAGGGCAGCAGTGCCGAGGTTTCTGCCCAGCAGAGGGTTGAGTGGGGTGCTGCTGGAGGTGTGGGTGGCCTTCCAGTAAGCCTCAAGATACTCGGCCAGATGCTCACATGCATCTTCCAACTGATTCTCGTCCAAGATGATGTCAAACATCTCCTGGTAAAGAGGAACACATGGTGCACAGGTGTGAAACACATTCAAAAAATATTAAAGAAGTATTAAAGTGTTAAATACTGAATGAATGAAGTTATATCTGTTTTAAAGAGATAAATGAAAGATCAAAAAATTAAATGAAAATTCTGTCCCTCATGTTGTTCCAACCCTGTATGACTTTATTTTATATTTGAAGATAGTTGGTGATGCTGTTTTGTTAATATAATGACTGTGAATAGATACTGAGGCCATTCAAAAAATCTCCAATAGTGTTCCACACAAAGAAAGTCATACGGGGTGAACAACACAAGGATGAGTAAATGGTGATAAATTTTCATTTTGGGTGAACTATTCCTTTAAGATGTTGCCTTGTGCATGTGGGTGGATGTTTGTATGTAGGAGATGACGCACCGGAGGACACTGTGCTAGTTTATCTGCTGCTACGAGCTGTACATTGAGGTGTTTGCTCTGCGATTTTCCTCTGGACTTGATGAGCCTCTGGAGGACCTACAATACAATGGAGTTGGTTACACATCTCAAGAAATAATTAGCATATTTTCCATCAAGGTTTGTAGTTAAAGGGCTAGTCACTTAAAAAAGATTCTGTCATCCTTTACTCTTCCTTCTGTTTGTGACAGAAGTGTGACATTACTTCTTGCATGAAACACAAATTTAGTGCCTGCTGTGCTATTTTCTATACATTGAAAGTAAATGGTGACAACAGCTGTTCCTGGTCCCCATCCACTGTCATTGAACAGAAATGACAACGGCTTAGACATTCCGCTAAATATCTTCTTTTGTGTTCCAAGCAGAAAATACAGGCATATGGTTTCCAAAGAGGATGAGTACACAATGGCAATTTATTTGAGTAAACTATCCCTTTAAAATCCCTAGCTTTAAAGTTGGTTTTCTCTTTCTTTAATAACATGCTACATCGAGACAGGAGTGCATTTGAATGTCAGTACCTTTGGAGAGGACACTTTGACATGGACGATGATGGGTGCTAGTGAAGTCTTCATCAGCTGAGCGGGATGGTTGATGGTGTCTGCGTCCAGCACAACCAGCTGGAGCGAGCGAGCAAGTTCAAATATGCGCTCAATCTCACTCTGTACTTCAGCTGCAAATATATACCACACACACATATATTAGTCACATATATTAGTATATATATATATATATATATAAGTCACATATATATTAGTCACATATATATTAGTCATATCTATTAGTCACATATATTTTAGCCTTATATATTAGTATATATATTAGTCACATATATTAGTGTACAGTTACACTAATGATAAATTGTCCATTATATTGCTTTTGTATTGCATTGACTGAAGTATGCCAGTTTGAAGGAATATTCTGATTTAAAGACAATT